>JAVQKC010125926.1:0-30427 GCA_036025475.1 Philypnodon macrostomus
ACAATATGTGCTATGTACTTTAATTCTTGGTGGTACTCAGTTTCACTGTAAAATACTATTATAATTTATATATTTTGTTGCTAGAACAAAAATTATACCGTGATAATAAGGACTAATAATCTGTAAATATCATCAGATCATAAAGACAGAGTGATGCTTATAAAATGAACAACTTAAAAAATCTGATAACATAACTGGAGAAGTAATAACCCAATCCAAAAGTGAGAAGATGAGGAGCCAAGATAAAACAGTACTCAGAGCCCCCAAAACTGCAATCTCCCCTTAAGCCGGAGAGTGGCAGCTGGCAGAACAGCTGGTGAATAGGATTAATGTCAGAAGAATGAAATAAAACTCAACATATGTCCGAGCCCGAGGTGTTGGGACTGTGCGTGATTGTGCCCCCGATGGATGCCATGTGTGCAGCTGGAAGGAGCTGCTGTGCTGCTTGCCTCTCTACCCCACAAGGTCACTTTTAAGAACTAGGACCATTAAATGCTTGGATAGCAATATGAACTTTTCATCCCCACTACGTGTGTTGCGTTTCTTGGCTTAAAGTTATGACTGTGAGAATAATCTGGCAAATACAAATATTTATGCAATGGGGACAGGATGATCAAATCAAGTAACCCTTAGCATTGTTATACACAAGACAAATTAGTTCAACCAATGGTAAAATATAATAAATATTTTTTGTCAGATTTAACAAAATAACAGACCAAGACCAAGATAGAAAAAGGCACAAACAAAAACGCACCAAATAAAACCAGTCTTGTTCATGTGTAGCCACACTAAGTAAGAACAAATCTGCATACACAATTTCAAATTATAATTTCAATTCGATGTTGGTAATGATTCGAGTCCACATACAGTAATAAATTATAATAATTTCACACAAAAATGTAATTACTGGTTACCTTGCAGTGAAGGGATTTTTTGGGGGGTACCCTGCAATTTAACTGTCAGCTATAAACTTGTCTGCTAATCAATGCAGGAAAACATTCACATTTATTCAACTGTGTTAAATTAATAGATGTGAGAAGAAAATGCAGTGTGATCGTGTCTGTTCAGTGTGATTTAGTAAATTAATGGGTGTCTGACTCTACAAGGACTAATACAATCCACATGAATGCGTTAAAATCTTCAGTGAACTCCCTGGTATGGACACAGCAACTAACTGAATCAGGAAATGGACCGGAAGGCCATAATTGAAATAGCACAAGTTACAATAATTTATATAAAACTATGTAATCTCAAGATCAGAGAGAGAAGCATCCAAAAATACACATAACCAATCTTTGTTCAATTAAATCAATTGGGCTTATATTCTAATAATTCTTAATTATGCTTCAAAAAGGCAATACATTTTTAGTTTTTTGTGTCTTTAGTTTTTAGTCTTTTGTGTCTGTTTTAGCCAAAAAATCCCACCAAGTCCCAACGTAAAATAAGCCAAACAAAATGAACATGAGGTTATCCACTTTAAAATCATTACATTATATGATGATATATTTTCAGGCATATTAAACACTGACCTGCACAGACTACACAATGACAGAGGGTACAACCAAAGGGAGATGGCATTCATCAAATAATTATAATCATTGGCAATAAGGCTTCACGAAGCAATAAAACACATTTCTATTCATTTGATCTGACATTCTCATCCCATCCTCCGGCACATGCAATGTTACTGAACAAGGAGAATGACGAGACGCTGCAAGGGTGGAAACATCTGTTTAACCACCCTGATTAAATAGTCTCTTTGTTCAAGAAGCAGCTCGTTGCAGTTTGTGTATCACATTTACGCTCACTGTTAAGAAAACAATGCAAATGTGATTAAGTGTCTCATCTGCGAGTTGTCTTGTTTGCTTGTTTCAGTACGGATATGCCGCGCTGGATGGCTGACGTACCGCCGACTTACAGAACAAGTCTGCAATGTGCTCTGAAATCATTAGCGGGCCACAGGGGCTGTCTGTGCCCAGGGTGTGAGTTACATTTGCACTATTTTGATCCTCGGTCAGATGACACCAGCTCTTTTGTCAAGATATGTGAGGAGAATGCTCGGAGCTGAATGCCACAGAGAGGACAGTGATACTGAGCTGGCACACAAGTCTGTCATGTAAATCTAATTCAGGCATTCTCCCACAGACATGTACACACAGCAGGAAAGCCCAATAACCTCATGTAGCTCCTCTTCTGAAAGGTTTTCAATCTGCGCCCAGTGCCTCCAATAGTGCTTGCACTCTGATAAATGTATCCACTAAACCAGACAGCTGTTTCACATGTGTAGGTTTAGTTTGTTTATTTGTTGTCAGTCATGGCCGAAATATTTTTAGTGCTCAACAAATTAAAGAAAAGTTTTTGTTTACAATTTGCAGCTGGAGTTTGCTTAAGGCTATTGTCTCTTTCAAATACAAGATACACATATGCTCACTGCATGTGTGTATGTGTATGTTTGTGTGTGTGTGAAGACAAACAAGCCTCTGTGCAGTCCTGGCTGTGATTTGTCTCCCAAAGACACCCGTTTCCTCCTATCAAGGGGTTCCTGTGCAGCCAGTAAGTCCGGATCACAATGGCAGTTTTGTGCGGCCTGGGTGCAGGGGGACCGACTCAACAGCTGAAACTCAGGAAGATGGCCCCTGGAATGCTCCACAGCAGTTGCTACTGTTGACTAATCGGAATATGAGAAGTGTGGAAGGTGATCTTGAATGCAAAGAATGGCACATTGAAGAAGCAGCTGTTTGTTTTGTCATCTGAATGACGAAGACAGCAGAAAGGGGGCAACACAATCTATATCATAGATAGTGTAAAGAGAAACCTGTGCAACCATTGCTCCATGGAGATGTCCCTGTTTTATTTTGACACCTTATTTAGCCCTGGCCTCGTAGTCCATGCTGGCACATGAGCAACTTCGTCACAGGGAAAGTGACAAGTGAAAGTCATTTGTTTATATCATATATGTGTGTCATAAAGAAGAGGGGAAAATGGTTGACAAAAACTGAAAGTAGCACTAGTGCATTTGTGGAAGTTCACACGTAGGCTGGCACACACCATACAGACGAGATCTTAATGTCTGCCTCTCAGGGTGACAAGAGGGTTGATTGGCAAAGAGCAAAGAGGCGCTTTTGATCATGTGTCCTAACAAGCGACTCCATGTCTCCTCAGCCTTAGCAGAACTACATTACCTATTCAAACAAAAGTGACAGACCATGGTGCTGCTCTGCTGGGCCGGCACACAGGCCAAGACACTGCACAGAGGAAGACCCCCAGTGAATCCTGCAGTATTGTATAAACAATCATGTGTGCACTATCACGCATGCGCACACAACTGATTTATTTTAATTTAATCTTACTTGCAACAAGAAACTTGCCAGAATCACAAAATACAGACTGGTCATTATTAAGAGAAGATATGTTTCACTGTCATCATTTTTGACTCCAGTAAAAATGTAAATGCAATTTCCAGCCTCGTTGCATATGCATTCAATTAAAGGCCAATGCTCAGATATTATAATAAAGAATCCTATTAATTATGTGAGATAAAGCTGAACCAGATGGCATTGGCAGCTGAAAGAGATGGTAAAAGGAAAGGAGGAGAGGTACCTCAATAAAAGATTAGTAGAGTACAGTGCATCTTCTTATAGGCTTTACATTGCACCTATAGACAGTATTGTGACTGTTTGAATATAAAATGTTCTTTTGTCGGAGTGGAGCACCTGCAGGTGTTGTGTGATGCTCTATGTAGAGTCAGCAGGAGCACTGACACTGAGTCCAGAGTTCAGCAGAGCTAATCAGAGCACAGGCTTAGAGCTGATCTCATTCTCTCCCAAAGCCCTGAATCTCATTACACGGGCCGTTGTAATAGAGGATAATGACCCAGGGCTACAAACACAATGCTGATCACTCCTCCGTACCCAACCTACTGCTCAGTCATTACGCAGTGATAATACACACCTCGAGCAGGAGGATTACACTCACAAATAGATGAGAGGTAATAAAGCCACAGGCAAGAGTAAATACATGTACAACCAAGTACCAACCAATATACTAACCTTAAAGTGTATGCTACCAACTATTCAAAAACATTATCAAGAAACTGATCAAACCACCAAAAATATATTTAATAAATATATAATAAAAATGACAGATTTTTAGTCTTAAGTAAATGAATAAAAGTATGTCTGAATAATACCAAGGACTGTTACAATAGACATACATACACAGCACATGCAGCTGAGATCCGCCCTTGTCTTGGGGACGACCATAAAGACTAAACACTATTGCTGTTGACTTGCATGGTATTGATTCATACTTGAGTGCATTATATAAAATTGTTCTAATTGCATGTGATTTAAATCAAGGTCACCTTGGGTTTTTATAATGGCGGCTATTTTTCTTTTTTACCCCTAATACTTCATACTGACATATTTAACTCTTGACAACTGCTGTCTGGAGACCTATCCATAAATAATGCATTTACAATACCTAGTAAATAAACATGGGGCACAATCGTTAGCCCTGCTGGCAACTGGGCCTAATAGAGCTTTTACAGCAAAGGTGACTATTCAGCTAAATGCGTTTGCTCACTGCTGGGAGGACATTTTCATTCATTAGCACAGTCACAAGCACTTCAAGCACTTTAAGAACCTGAAATAGTGAGGGAGGGTGGAAAGAAAAAGAAGATAAAAGGATACAAATACATAGTTGGGCAACAGGATTTACAATTATGATCAGAGCGCCATTGTTAAAATGTATATAATGCATCATTAGCAATAAAGATGGAAAATGTCTAATCCAATATTATTCACCATCTACACCTATCAGTACATTTTATTGATCGTGCCACCTCTCAGAAACATATTTTTAAATGTAAATTTTACTATATTATTATATATTATATTAAGTAAGTTATCCAATGGTCTTCTTCTACTTATGTGGATGCTCACAAGCCATATGAGCAATGTGCAGTGATCAAATGTACCACAGATCATTTGCTCCTACTCTTTCCTTTAGGTTTTATTCTCAGTTTCTCAGTGAGGACAATGAACTTTCTTGACCAGACAGGAAAACCCAGAAAAGAAAGGCAGCAGATGGTGAAGAGTCTCTGAGGACCTCAGTGATCCCAACTAGGCAGGCAGAATTAGACACAACAGTTGTCATGCTTAGATAAGCGATATATTTAGCTCATCTGTTGCTTGTGCTACATTAGCAACATCATTAAGAGAACAAATGGCTTCTCACGCTCCTCCTCCTCCATCTATGATCTTTAATATACTAATCCTGCAGCTTTTTAGTTTCCAAGCATATAATATTACCAAACAATGACACAATATTGTAACTTCCAATATGTTTTGCGACCCTTATTTGGACTTTTTACCCCGCGCCAATTCTTTTTTACTGCAATCATTTATCATCACCACGGAGGCTTGCTGAAGTGCTCTCGTACACAGAGTATCTCTCGGCTTGGAGCTTGGGGACAGCAGGCTGAACTTTGTGAGCCTCTTGTCTTGTGTCGTGCTCCCTGCTCAGAAACTAATTTCCCCCAACAAGGGAGTTTATTTTGGTGGTGATGATATGCCGTACATGAGACAGACCAAGTCTCTATTATTAACAGGAGATTAAAACAGCTGTATGGCACTCTAAAGCAGCCTCTCCTCACTGCGCTAACATACGGCCCTGGATTACAAGCTGCACTTGACCATTTAAATTACTGCAACAACCAGCCTTCACCAGCTGGGGCTCATTACCATAACAGCCGCTATCACCGCACAGAGCTCCGACAACTCAGTCTGAAAATCCAGACCAATACACGGACAAGTGTGTGGAAAAATGTGGAGGCAAATCGAAGCAAATTAACCAAAACTTTTCAAACTATAATGTGTTTTTTATATTTGAATCCACATAACCTGAGTCAAGGGGATGATGTGTTTGTCTGGTGAACACTGACAGACAGTAAAGAAGAAACATTTCAGAACAGCTTGTAAACAGCTTTTCAATTGAAACAAATGGCCTTGCTTGAAAACTGAAAGTGTATTATTGATACTTTGCATCATTTAAAAAAATAATAATTTTATTATGTTTGAATAGGTTTAGATTTTAGTTGCATTTTGTTGTTTACTTTTTTTTTTCATTTTTTCACTCCTAATATATTTGCATACCCAATATTGTATTTTAACTCACAGGTAGTATGTGGCTAACTGACTATCTGGTTAGAGTCTGATACAAAGATCATCCAATGAACACTTACAAAAGAAGAGGCCAATATTGTATTTTACCTCACAGGTAGTATTTGGCTAACTGACTATCTGGTTAGAGTCTGATACAAAGATCATCCAACGAACACTTACAAAAGAAGAGGCCAATATTGTAATTCAACTCACAGGTAGAATTTGGCTAACTGACTATCTGGTTAGAGTCTGATACAAAGATTATCCAATGAACACTTACAAAAGAAGTGGCCAATATTGTATTTTAACTCACAGGTAGTATGTGGCTAACTGACTATCTGGTTAGAGTCTGATACAAAGATCATCCAACGAACACTTACAAAAGAAGTGGCAAATTACTTTTAGGCTAACAGAGGTCTAATTTATTCATCTGATGAAGTGCTTAAGCAAAGAGCTCCCCAGACACTAAATGAGACACATGCATTCCCAAGAGGGTTTAACATTTGATTGGATGTAGTTATATTACTACAGACCTAATTAAGAAGGGAGATGTGTTTCAGCAGCACTTTCAAATATTTGTTTTTCTGCCATACTCGTTGATAGACTGCAGGCTATGGGAGGAAAAAGCCAACCAGGGTAAGCTAATATGGTGATATAGAATAGTATTGGTCTCAGTGGCTGCTAAAATATTTATTTGATTAATCTGATTATGTTGATTGGTAGTTTTTTTTGCCAAGAATTCAGATTGACAAATACTGTAGGTAACGTTCCTGGATCCCATGAACTTACTACTACTCTATAAGTGCTATAAGCCAAATTCAGCCTGTTCAATAGAAATAGAAAGGCACTAAAATGCTTGAATAAGAGTTGAGTAATGTTCCCAGTTAAATGATAAACACAGCTTTGGCAGACCCATACCGTCTTGCTCTGTCTTTGTCATCTCCTCCAGCTTCTTCTGCTTCAGCGTGTCTACTACGTCAGCCAGGCTTCCTTTGCGGCGCTCCGGAGTGCCGAACGCAGATCCACTCAGCAGGTCACCACGCTCCCGGGCCCCCTCCTCCGGCTTGTGAGGGGAAGTGGAATTGTTCCGGAAGGAGTAGAGGGAACATACTTTATTGCTGTCAGATTCCTGTAAGACAAACAAATGTTGGGACAGGAGGGGGGGCAACAAGGGATGAGATTTTTATTAAATGATAAGTGTGTTTCTGTGCTCCATCAAAGCACCATTGAGCTTTTTGACAGTTTTCTATTCAAAAGCCTTGATTGCTAGGTTTTTGCAGCTCAGAGTGAATTGACTTCGCTCTGGCTTTCAACGCAGCACCTTCATCTGTATCTTGAACAGACCTAGTTCTACGGCTTAAATGAGATATGACAAGTGAAAAATGGAGATGAAATGATGTGGTACATTTTCATAGGGCATATCCATAATGTGCTCTGGCTTTACTTTTCATGTGCCGAGTCTACACAGAGAAACCTCCCAACTGTAATTTCTCAAATTGCTTTTGAGTGTGCATTTGTGTTCGGGTGACTGCTGTGTAATTTGTTCATTTTCTACTAGAGACCCATTCTCAGCTGAGTGCCTTGGGCCATCATAAATCTGTGTCCTGTCTCGAGCTGTTGTTGTTTTTCAGTCCCACCTGTGTATGGTTTAGTATTTAACTAAAGGCCTGTCTCGGGCTGACTGGCTAAGTGCTCTCTGTGCTTCAAGATATGAAGGAGAAGAGCGCAAGTAAGGTACACAATTTGAAAGATAGTCCACACATGACCGTGTACAGTCACCACAGAGGAAATGCTGAAGGCTTCATTTTTCAATCACACCATACCTAGTCAATTAAAATGGAACAGCTATACATGACAAGCATGATTGCTATAAAAATATATCTACAGTATCATCTTCTAAACACAATAACACTAGAGCAGTGCAAGTTTCACAAACTGGCATGGCATGTCCATTCCCAGGCAGCAGCTGTATATAGTGGCACATCCGAGCTGCCCGCTGCCTCTCGGCCTCAGAGGCCAGGGTTAGTGATTATGGTGTGTGGCAGACAAAGTGGATGAGACTGGAGTGGTGCAGTGACACTGGGTTAATCAGCTGGAGATGGGTCAGGACACACACGCTCATGGAGCAGTAGAGAGATCAGGTAATAACAGCTCCACATGCCTGTCTTATACTCTGACTCATTTATCTGTCTTTCACCTTGTTTGTATCATGAACTATGGAAACCTACGCTTTATTTAAATATTATATTAATAGTATAGAGTGTATGTATATAAGTGAATGGAAGCTTCATGTAGATCCTATTACATTGTTTAACTGAACCTAATGACGTGTATGTGTGTGATTGTGATACTATGTTCAGATACAGAGGATCACAGTAGCCAACTGCAGAACTACTTCAGAGGCCCTTTGGGTCTCTTTTCCATAGAGCCGTCTGTCACAGACAACCACCTGCCTCCTGTGTCTACAGGACACAAGTGTCTGTGCTTCTCCTAACATGGCTAACAAAGCTGTACAACTGTACAACGTCTAGTTGCAAAAAAACTAAAAACATAGATCTATTAGAGGTGGATACTAGACTTACGACACAGCAGAGAAAGGGGATTTAAACATTTAGAACAGTTAGACGTCCTCAGTTTAACCTAATAACAGCTGATGGTTATGTTTTTGGCAAAGCAGCAAATGGGCAGACCCCCAAATCCCTGAGGTTTCACAGTATTACGGGACCGTAAAGCTGGAGCCTGAGATAATGTTTTTTGTAAGTAACAATGAACGCCTGCTGAGAGTAGGACACTCACAGGACATTAAGCTTCCATACACTTCTTTCATATATAATGTAATATACAACTACATAATGTGTATATGTAAGTTTATAATTACATTTTAGTATGTAGGTTTATGTGAAATTCAGAGTGTAAGCACATCTTACCATGCGTTGTTGTGCTGACAACAGACTATCCCAGTCACTCTCTGGTGGTACACTGCTGATGGGCTGCACCTCTTCAGGGTGGGCTTTTCCATGAAGTAAACTGTGCAGGGGCAGTTGTGGTGTACAGTGGGTGTCAGTGCTCTCGTCTTTGTCCCAGGACAAGTGCTCCTGGTTCATGGGGTCCTCTCCATCGACCACAGAGGCAAACGGAGACGCAACTTGTTTGGAAGACATGACTCGGCTGTGAAGCAAAAGGAGACATTACCGTCTGCGGCTTTGACTTCTTTCAATTTGACTTTCTTTATAATCTTATGGCTAACAATTTGAAGTGAAATTACAAAAAAAATACAACTGGGCCATCATATCTTTTAGTTTAATGTATGAAATCTAAAGTATGTTTATTTACTGTGCACACTGATCAATAGTTTATTAATATACTTGTATTAAATAAACACAAACTATGTTGTTTGTGTCTAATGTTTATAATTAATAAATCATTTTCATTGAGGCAGCAGACTTTTAGACCAAAATCCCATAACACTAGGACAATATTCACAAATGTGTTTTTCATGAATATTACAGTGATGAGTGCACTTGACTTATCAGGTGCTCACGTTGCTTCTTTTTTTATTATACAAGCGAACGATTAATTTTTTTTTCACAATTAACGAGGCCTCACTCTTGCTGTGTGTGACAATGAATAGAATTAGTAGTTATGCAGCTGAATATTTAATTATGAGTTTGGCATTATATTAAAAATGGGATAATATGAACATCTGACTGAGGTGAAGTGGAGGGAGTGTATTTGACTTGTGAAACACACCAACCCTGTGGGGACTATTAGAACTAGAAACTCTGCCATATATGTTAATCTGAAATATAATGAAGACAGACATGAATGTGCGGAATTCAAAATGTGAATGAACAGACACACATGCCCAACAAGTGAGTTTGACCTGAACAATAGTCCATGTCAATCTCCTGTGTGTCAACAGCTGTGCAAATAGACCTTGTCAGTCAGGTAGCTAGTTCTAATTATGTGAAAAAAAAATCTAACATATTATATACTATAGTTTTGGGCAAGGAATGGGGCACATATGCTGAATATGTAATAAAAGCTTAAACCAAATGTGCAACAAGCACCTTGTTCTCAGCGGAGTGCGAGAGTGAAACAAAACACTGCTTTTGTATTACACAGTCAGTCAAGTGGTTTTATTTTACCACTTAAATTTTCAGTCTCTCAGGCCATTTTACTTTGGTCTCCAGCCATCAGTCAAACTGCTGAGGCGTGAGTGAGAGAATGGGAAAGAGCAATGTGGCCGAGATCCTCTTGTAACATGTGTCTACAGTGATCTTGTTAAAGAATGCAACAGATCTGCAGCAGTCTCCATAACAGTATTTGTCAGCAGGAGTTAATAATTTATTAGTAGAGCTCGGAGGGCTGCGCTCAGGCAGCTAAAGAGTGCAGGGACCCCTCTCACTCAGCCCCACTTCTGACCAGCCCATACTATTTTATAATATTATAAAGAACACAATAAAGAATAAAGTGCTCAAACCTAAAAAGTGAATCATACATTTTCACACACACCAAATACATTTCACACTTTCTTTAATATGATAATATACAAATAAAAATAATAAAAAATCACCCAACTGTATTTAGGCTGTTTTGCAAAAATATATGCACCTGACAGAAATGTAGGCTGTAAATTGCTTTAAGCTGCCTTCTTCATGCTTGATTGCACAATAACAATAGACAGCTAACAAACCAAAGTAATCAATAAGGGCATAAATCACTGCCTTCATGTGTGCTCTTTGACAATGCTACAGCTCAAGCCTCTTCGTGGATCTACGGTTCACATCAAAATGAGAGCAGTGCTAAATATAACGGACAATATTACAGACATATGAAAGACTAACGTCTCTAGTCATGCACTCATATGGCCAGGAATGCTTTGAGTCATGAATTGTTCCCAGCGATAATGTTTCATCATGGTGCAAAACAAGCTCTGTTTAATTGGCTGGGCATTAGAGGGGTGTTGTGAGCGGCTCATCTCGGGGGTCTTATGACGCGAAGCCATGTGTCCTAAGCTATCCCGTTTCCTCTTCATCATAAAAGGCTCCAACTGCCTGTCACCCACACTATCTGCTCTGTTAAGCTGTTTACCTTTTATAGACAATGGTGATGGGTAACCCCACACCGACTCCCCAACATGGGCCCACCCTGTTTGCAAGCACCACACCACCAGCTTTGACCCCCTTTATAGTATTATAGTATTTTGTTCAGGAATCTATTTAAAACTGATTTACAAAAGTGATTTACTACTTCTTAGGGAAGAATCCTGACCCACTGTTTACACGTATGGTCTGACGTAGAATGAACCGTTTGAATGTGCTTGCTCTTGAGGGGTATCTGTGGTAATTGTCACTATTAAAAGCTCTCAAAGGATCTGGCACCTGTTCTGCTTCATCAGAATAGTGCTGCAGGGAGCTTTTTGAAACACTCCCCCCTAATGTTTCAGCATTTATAGAGTCAAGAACATAACACAAGGCAATATTCATGAGCTTTAAAGGAGATTTGAAGGTTTCATTCATTTCAATGTATTTAAGCGAGAGAGTTGTCAATTATGTTCTATATGTATGCAATAATAGAATAATATTTGTATTATGCAGCTTCTAAAATACAATAAACAAATGCCTTTGATGCTTGATTTTTACAACAGCCAAGCCATAAAAAAACTACAGAAGTAATTTTGAACATGTCTGAATGAAAGTGAAAGGTAGTGGGGGTAGTGTGTAATGTGCAGCGTGTGAGAAAGTCCTTCGGGGGCTTGTCCTGTTCTAACAGGTGCCAGGGCAGGCTTCCTCTGGGTTCCTCACCTGCCATAATGAGATATTACGACCTGACAGCTCCCAGCTGGAGCAGCACTGACACGAATCCACCGTTTAGCACAATTAAATTATCACCCTCTATTGTGATTGTGCCACGCTGTGCAGCAGCCAGCTTTCTGGATACATAATCAACTCGTAATAACTGCTGCACGTACAGCACTTTTTTTTTTTATTCATGCAAGCACACAAAATGTCATACATATACAGTGCTGATACTGAAATATAATAATTGGTTTGAAAAATAAGAAACTAACCCACAGTACAGTCACAAGAGAGTTGTCTAAATTAATTTGTTTAAATTGTTCATCCATTATTGTTGACCTTCCCCTGCAAAAAGTCAACTCAATTACACAAGCTCTTCATCGTTACTTCACACACTCTCCTGATGCCTTTTCTATTAGAAAGAGCCACAGTTACAGCTGCTAAAGCCCACACTCGAAGGCTGGCCGCCCAGAGCAAATTAAGCAAGCCACCTGAAGAGTACACTTTACATACTGAGCAGAGCAGTCATAATTACTTTGGCGGGTAAATTATTTGCAATAATATGTGACTGGAGGAACTGCCTTGTATGTCACTTTAAACACACGTAGCAGCTGCTCCAGGGGCTGGTGTCTTTGCCCCCACGCACGGCTCAGCACAGCACGAAGCACAGGTGTACTGGAGTGTCCCAGGCTGCTGCTCAGAGGGAGACCATCCACCACTCTTCTTTTTCACTACTTCACTATAATTTTATGATCTCTCTATACGCTCATGTTCAGAGAGATGCTCAGTGCTACAGTTAAATGTACTCTAGGACTCTAGACGTCTTACAGAAATGATCCGCACTGACACACATTTGATCAAGAAAACACACACAAAGCTTGTTGTTTTAATGGTCTCGTCTCATTTTTGGTCTAAAAAAAGTTTTGTGCTACTGCTGAGGCAAGTCAAGTCATCAGCTCACACAAGTCTATTTGCTGAGCAACAGTGGAGCTTTGTGGCTTGCCTCATAGTTGACAGTAAGTTATGAGCCCTTTGTGAGCACCAGAAGGAAAACAGAGATCGGAATTTGGCAAGAACATAATAAACCAGAATACTCCTGTTCATGGAACCTGAAATTTTCAGGGAAACAATCAACCATTGTTACGAGAAAGAAAGGCCACGGTGACAGATGAAATATGGGGGGCCCCATTTTTGTAAGAGTCAACAAAGTGCTTTTCACACAGATCCGTTTTGTCTTTGTTTTTAAGGGGAACTGGGATTTTTTTTGCAAACAGCTTGAAGCATGTAACGAGTGGTAAACTGAGGTAGATAATATATCCAAAATTCAAATAATTAAGTGGCTATTTCAAACATGGGCGCTAAGGACAAAGGTATATGTAAGGAGGGTGTTCTTGTGCTGCACATTCACATTTACAAAGAGTCTAACAGAACTGGTCACTGTCCTTGTTCACATGATCTGTCTAAAATTCTCAATTCTAAAAAAGTCTACAAATAACAATAAACTGCTTGCTTGCTTTACATTGTGTTTTTTATAAACTGATTTATGTGGCCTAATAAATTGTGGGGAAATGTACAATTACCTTTCTACACTGAGAGGACATCTCATCAGCTACAGTTAGTCCCAGCTTTTATTCCTTAGCTTTTCTCAATGCACTTTCGGTCCTAAATTAATTCATTTAACACATCTGTCTCCTCTTTGTGTCAACTGGATTAATTTTCTTCTTTTGTCTAAGGCCTTTTTTAAGGATTGTGAAAAGGACTGTGATGTACCTATAGTATAGACTAGGGAGAGGTACTATACCCGCATGACATGTCAATTGGAAAATCAAAACGGGGTAGTTAATTTGCTCCAACCAGATGAGGCCATCTATCTGAACCTTGATAAATAGGGGTCAGGCAAGCCACACCTCAAAGATTTATGATTAAGGCTTATTATAGGAGAAACTGACATTGATTGCTGATTAAAGCAGTAAAACCAATGAATTTAGCAGTCCTGAATAGAAAGCATGGTCAACAGTGTGTGTCATTCTGACAGGTTGGACAGGAAGGAGAGGAGCAAAAGTGAGGGCTTAAATGAGTCTGTTTGGGGGTGGTTAAAAGTTACCAAAAGTGACTGACAGCTGATACAAAAAAGACAGAGACTGAGGTAAAATTAGATCTGAGGAGCAGGCCCTAGGCCCAGGCCACTGATCTGAGTAATTGCTCCAAAATTTGGTTCAGAGAAGACATGACCAGGCTCCTGTTTTAGCAATGCTAAGTTGGTTCCATTCACATCCCTATACTGAGAGAACCTGGGTAAATGAATGTGAAACATAGTCCTAATAAAATCGAAGAGCTGACAGACATGGCTGAACATATAAATGTGCTGTATTTTCAGTGGTTGGAAGCGCTCACTGTAGTGAATTAGACGCTGACCAAAAACACAAAATGCAGTACCGAGTAGTGTCTGACCACTTTACTGTGCTTTACTGCAGCTGTCCAGACTGGAACCTAAAGCACCTAAAGAGCTCACCACAACCTATTAAATACACTTCTGGGATATGTTAACAACCCTGCCATACTTTGCTCAGTTGCTTGTTATATTTTCTTGATCAATGGGAAATGTGTTTACAAACATCATTCACTGCAAGACTTCCTGGTTTAACCCATTTACCAGTTCACCCAGAAGACACACACACCATGACAGTGCTTCAAAATGAAATCATTAACTAAATTGCTTTCTTAAAAAGCCACAAGTGTGTGGCAGGATTTGTGTGTGTGTGCCTGGCGGAGGGCCATGGGCCTCTGGTTCCCAGGCAGCCTCTGGCCCGGCTCTGTTGTGGTTCTCTGCCACCACACTCATTATGCTCAGCCTCAGCTCAGCACGGCGCTGGGCTGTGGCTCGCCTCGCTTCACTCACTGGGCCGCTAGGAAATAATCTAGTAATCTCAAACTACTACTCCATTTCAACTGGGGCCCCCTCCACACAAAGACACTCTTTGTCCTGGGACATGTATGCCCACCCTACGCTTTTCAATCTGTAAATCAAAACAAATATAGTTTTATATTTGATGTCAGAATTTTACAGAGTTTATTCTCCAAATGCGATGTGCATGCCATAGCTGATTTGACATTCTAGACATCCCAGAACAATACATACAATAACGGAATAGAAACTACAAAGAAACAGACAACTTCAATCTACCAAACTCCCTAGATGAATTTCTGTTAAATCAGCAAACCTACAATGAGGGTAAATAGAGAGTGAAGGCCAGACAAATATTTGAAAACATGGATAGAGATTTACACATACACACACAAACACCACTTTGCTACTGTTCTTGATACACTATCTGGAACCCACTGAGCAGCAGATGTGTCTTTCACAGCTCACACTATCCAAGACATATGCAAACAATGGCCACAACCTTACAAAGATTATAGAGCACTTCTATCAGACCTCTTTCAGTCAAGTGCAGTCCAATATACGGTAAATCTAGTATTCTTTGAAATGACTTAACATAACTAAATAACACCATGAGTTTAGCTATAAGGGAAATCGTCAAACATTTTCACTGATTATCATCTGGATGACAGGAAAATCACCAACATTTCTCAAGCAGCTATTCACTCATGTTAACTTTTTGACCTTGTGTGAGGCTAACTGCTGGTGTAAACATGTTCAGTCCTATTTACAGTGTTGCCAGTTAATGTGCCCTTTCCACACACTCACTTAGTCCTAATTATGAAAGACAACCATAACAATGAAAAAGAGTCCACACTATTCCAACCTTGTACTGTCCTTTTGCTACCAAAGAAATCATGTGCAGTTGTTGACAATAGACTCATCTGTAGTAACTCAACCAATAATAATGTATCAAGTTATTATAAAAAAAAAAAAAACATATATATTTTTTTATGTATCACAACGGTATACGCAGTAGTACACAGACCCTAAACCCGACAATAGTGAAATATGTTTTCATGGTGTATTTGCATTTGTGAAGCATTTCCAAAATGTATCTAAACTTTCCCACATGGGCGTGCCTGTTAAGTGTTTCACTCCCTGGAAAAGCTCTATGGAATTGCATCATGGAACAGTGAAGAAGGCAACACATACTGTAACATGGGGAAATGCCTCCGTTTGGTTCATTCTTTTGCACCTTCAGCACTGACAGACAGTCTGCTAAAATGCCTCCTCAATGGTGGAGTTGTTCAAGTCCCCACTATAAACTTAATAAAGCACACAAGAGTGAATTTGTTTAAAGACATGGTGCTGTATGCTATTTGTGACTAATAGTATGCATTGACCCTCTTATATTAGAAGAGCGGGTCTTTATAGGAGACCCTTATTTGATACAGTTAGTGTTGAAGCATTATGAACCACACCAAGAGTCAGCAGCGATCTGCATATTCAATAACTTCCGTAATTATATGCGCAATTCATCAGATGGGATGTGATTGCAGGGGAAGTGCAATAGAGTGGGTTAGAGAGGAGCAAAGAGGCCTGATTCCTGGAGGACTAAAGTCTAATCACAAAACTAACATGATAATTGAAATCTAAATTGAAAGGCTTAGCTCTCAGGAAGAGTATGTCAGACATGAAGTGCACAGACGCTGGAGAGGGTCTGGGAGAAAAGAAAGTGTGTTTAAGCGACATGTTTGAGCTGTCAAGTTTAGATACGCATTTGGTTTATGTGGGCACATTCTCCATAAACGTATCAAAATTCATAGCCTGTATTCAAAGGTATTGTGTTAGGGCAATGCACTTAAATACAGCTGTCCTCCAGCTCACCTCAGACACTGTGCCATCCTCACATTCAAAACTCACATTTTAGTCACTGTAAATGTAAGCCAAAAAGAAAAAGGGATGGTCCAGAAAAGTCTCCAGTCCCACTCTCCTCTTCTCTCCTCTGCTCTCCTCTCCTCTGCTCTCCTCTCCTCCTCTCTCCTCTCCTCTGCTCTCCTCTCCTCTGCTCCTCTCCTAAGCTCTCCTCCTCTCTCCTCTGCTCTCCTCTCTTCCGCTCTCCTCTGCTCTCCTTTGCTCTCCTTTCCTCTCCTCCTCTCTCCTCTTCTCCTCCGCTCCCCTCTGCTCAGCTGTCTCTACCCACTACAGGATTCATATTCATCCCTCAATAACGTTTAATTAGTAATGCCAAATTCATTAACCTGTACTGCTGTTACGCTGGCCTCAACCATAAATTAGCTTAATGTGAGCCGACGTATTGCGGCTGTAATAAGGGGCATAAAACTCAAAGAGAAACACATACTGTTCCTCCCCCGATCATTATAACTCAGCCATGTTTTACACCAGGAGCACTTTTTTTAGCTGCCCCTCAAATACACTTTTTTCCACTCTTTCCAGCTTGTTTTATTAAGCCTGTTTTATTCATATATTCATGTACAATCTAAATCTATTTTCTGTTACATTAGGAGTTTTTAAAAGCTGTTGTTTCTTAGGCACACACAAACTGCTGTTCTAAAAACCTGCGACGACCTTCCACTGTCCTAGGATTACACACAGACCTTTCTGCTTTTCTATCCCCCAGTGATCTCGCCTAACAACTCGCACCAAAGAGCCTATTAGGCCTGGATCTCACTCTGTTGTTAAAAAGGTTCTTGTCCTTTCACAACACTCGCTTCCTTGCTTTCTGTGTTTTTTCAAGCATAGGTGGAGGAGAAACACAAGTTCATTGTTCCCTTTGCAGATGGAAGTTGGAGTTACCAGGGCAACGGCACTAATCCTGCCTTTTTTTTTACCACTTTTTATATTAACAGCCTATCAAGTGCTATACCTTTTAACTCACAGCAAACAGCGCTTGCTCACTTTTAATTAGCAATGTTTCTGTTTGCCGGTAGACAGCGTGATGAGCTGATCGAAAATGTACAAAATAATGTCATACTCGATGCACCGACTTCCTTCTCGCTAGGCCTGCACCAAGAATAACAATAATGACGCTATTATGGCCCTGCCATCAAAACACAAGACATAATTGTTCTGGTGTTTTCCATATAATCAACTACCCATTGTTGATGACTTGAGAACTGAGGGAGCAAAGAATGGCCACCATAATGATTGGTTTGTGCTGTCGTAAGATCTAGTAAAGAGTGTCCACTGAGGAAGAACCTTCATAGACTACTGATTTGCTCGGGCATGAAGACAACTGTGTGCCTTTGTAGGAAACTGTCCCTTAGCTTTTTGTCTGT
Organism: Philypnodon macrostomus; assembly: GCA_036025475.1. Taxonomy (NCBI): domain Eukaryota; kingdom Metazoa; phylum Chordata; class Actinopteri; order Gobiiformes; family Eleotridae; genus Philypnodon; species Philypnodon macrostomus. The sequence continues at coordinate 18,152 of JAVQKC010125926.1, forward strand.
CTTGACACACAAATAGCCCCCAGGCTGCATTAAAGCGGCAGCATTCATATGGTGAAAGACGGGGAGTCACACAGGCTCATGTGAGGGGGCCACAGCGTCAGAAGAAAGAATTCCTTTTTATGTGAGCCCCCTGCAATCGAGACATAACCAGTCTCCAAATGATGAAGCGTGTTGATTTGGCTGTGAGACCCTGGATACACACACGTTATTGTCTGCTACATGACTTAACAGCATAATAACTAATTTCATAATAACATTATTTTAAATAATACATAATAATAGTGTTAAAATAATGCTACAACTTTAGATTAAAAAAAAAATTGGCCAAAAAGTTACCCATGAGCAACTTGTGAGACGGTGCGAGCCTGGTGGGGTTGTACAAACACAGTACAGCACCGATTAGCACGGCTCCATTGTACGGAGTGAGAGAGACAGAGCTGGAGGGCAAGAGGAATGCTAAGTGGGCCCCTTAGCCTAGTCAACCTTCAGTGGGTTTCATTTATCTTCATCTTGTTAGACTAAATTAATTAACAATCTCAATGCTACACACTTTCTCCTTTCATTACATCAAATAATGGCAGAAATGTAGGGGGAGGTCCTGTCCACTGGGAGCAAACGCATACTCAAGACATCTCTCTGTTTATCTCTCTCTCTCTCTCTCTCTCTCTCTCTCTCAGTCTCAATCTCTGTCTCACTCTCGCACTCTCTCTCACTCACTGTCTCTCTCTCACTCTCTGTCTCTCACTCTCTGTCTCACTCTCTCTCTCTCTGTCTCTCTCTCTCTCTCTGTCTCTCTCTCTTCAGTTCATATCCAGTTCACTTTTTGTTTCTATCGTTCCCAATCCCAAGTTTTATTTTCCCAAAAACATGTATTCTATATATATATATATATATATATATATATATATATATATATATATATATATATAAAACAGTATGTTCTGAGGTTCAGAAAACTGTCACATTCAGTTTTAGATTGAAATTGTATAACGGAAATGACTGATGAATTGTTGCCACATTGTGAACTAGACACATTTGGGCAACTGTAATAACATAATGTACACATGCAGCAGTGGCTCTATCACAATGTCCGTGCAGCCTCTTTGTCTCTATTCACTTACTTGGAAGAAGAGACTGGAATTCTTCACTGCAGGAATTCCCCTCCTGCCCCCCAGCACACACAGCCCACTCCGGGATGCTAAGTGGCTAACCCTAAAGCGAGCTAGCCTTTAATCTTAGCTTGATTGTTGTGGCCTCCAATCTTTAGCCAGTGTGCGTGATGTGTCTCTACTGGCGCTTCTTCTTTAATTAAAAATGCACTGACAGAAGGATGTGGATTAGTGCGGTCATAATGTGTTTACTTATAGTAATCGCTCTGTTTTCTCACTGTATCCAGGACAAAAAGTAAGCGTTAAGGAAAATGCCAAGGTCAAAGGTCAATTTATTTTGGTTTATACGATTTCATTTTTTTTCTGGATGTGGGATAATCTTGGATAATCACATCTGCCAGATTCTCTATCTATGTAACACACTATTACTCTCCAAAATCATTAATTAAGCTTATACGATCAGATAAAATGAGACATAAATGCACCACTTACAGCAATCAACTATTTACCAATATCAGTGCTAGATCTAAACCTATCAGAATATCTAAACATTGAACTTGATCATTTAGCAAAGTTTTTTATAGATTCCAGAGCTAAAAAAAATATCAATTTTTACCACATAAGGGATTTTCCTCTTGAAATCCTCAAGGGCATTTCGACAAACGTAGGGTAATCATATCAAATTGTCTTTATGTCAGTTATGTGTGTGGGGAAAATGCTGTTAATTTAATCAAATAAGTGACCTTTTGAAACCAAAATCAAAGAGGATTCATTAGCTTTAGTAAAGTTTGGCTGACAGAGGCTTTGAAAGGCAGATGCTGCTGCTGTGGCTTCTAATGAGCCAGCCCTAATTAGGGAGCAACACTAGAGCCTAGAGAAGGTGGTTGACTAGGAAAGGAGCCAATGGTAAATACGCTCTCTTATTTACTTCCTCTGTGTGTAATGACAGCGCCCATTTTTAATTAGAATCACAGGAAGGGTAAAGATTAAAAAAATGTAAATCTTTATGGTAGGTTGAATACAAATACAAACACAAGAAAACAACAGAACATCACAAGAATGAGATGCCACAGTCCTAGTTGTGTACAGACACACACATGCAAAATCACACACACACAATGCCTGGCTCTGTAAAAATCAAACTGTCTATATTTGTCCTGCAAGTTCAATGTGTGTGTGTTTTTCTTACATGAGGGTGAACATGCCAGTTTGTCAGACAAGTAAACACGTCTCCGATAATGTTTCGGAGATACAGACACATGTGCATACACAAACAAGTGTACGCATACAACAGGACAAAGTCTAAACAACATAATAAATGTGTCAGACGCTTTAACCCCGGTGACCCCATGTACCGCCCATGCTCCACCTCCTAAATGGCAACAAGGTATAAAGGAAACTAACCTCAGTAAAAAGCTGCTACGTAGATAGCCCTCCATGTCAGCGTGTGGGGTTCTGGCAGGAGAAATCACAGAGAACCATTTTCACTATGAAACGAGTAATAATCAGAAAGGAGAAAAGGAAAAGGGGAAAAACACACAGAGCATACATCTTTTTCCTATAATAAGGCATGTCTTTAATTAAAGCAAGTATATGGCTACAAAACCCATCCTCTCTATGAACTGACATCATTAATTATACGTCTTTCTGTGGGGGGAGTGGATTTGCATACAACATTGGTTTTGCGCTAAGAGCCTGATGATATGTTTGCATCAAATAAACCCGGCCTACTGATGTCTATACGGGCCTTTTCCACGGCTGTGTGCAGATGTATACATGTACATGGAGCACGCTAACCGCAGTAGCGCACACCAGAGCCGGCCACCGGTGGTCCAGCTGCAGTGCACGTGTGGCTTTTGGGGAGCCTCAGTGATGCAGGAGGATGTGGTCATGATGTCACCGCTTGCAGGGGTCGCTCAGAAGCCGTGCCCACAAAATAATGGAGTCGCATGGCTAATAATTACTTACTGTACAACAGGTTTCCGTTATCATCTGCTATTGGACCGTGTAATACTTTTAATGTACTGGTGTTGGTTCAGCATTGAGTGGGGCATCAGTGTGTAATGTTGAAAAAGAGCTGTGAGCTGTGATTATTGTCTGGTCTCACGTTTTATAGTTATTAATGTCAGGTTTACAATCCCTAATCTGATTTAAATGTGTCCTCAACACAAATTCTTATTTGCAGCTATGACATCTGAAATTAATCAAATAACAAATGAATTAGATATTGTTTAAATATTTATTATAAATTACATGACGACTCTGAACACCTAAAGTTTTAGGAGCTCGGGAATAATTTGGCATTTCTCTTCTTGCTCTCTTGGCTCATAAGACAAAGCCTCTGAGAGAATGGAAAGAATGAGCAGAGCCAAGGACACTGTGCCTTTCAGTTGGTCGTGCACTTAGCACTGCAGTGGATCCACAGGCCCAGAGGGCTCAGCCGAGACTTTTCTCACAATAAGGTGTCTGGGGAGGCAGGAGTGGCATAGCCAGGGGCACTGCTCTGCTCTTTTCTCCTCTCAGCTGGGCCCTGTGCACATAATACCATCACAAACCAAGACACACTAAGCCAGTGACAACGTGAGAAAACAACCGTCAAACAGTGCAGAGCAGATCAAGCGTGTCTCTTCACTACTGAGTGCAAAAAGCACACATCTTTCAAGTCAGCGCACAAGAACTAAAACCACAAAAAAAAAACAGGTGTGAATGTACCAGCAGTGCACAGGCATTTAAAAATCAATGCACATTCTTTATTATAAATGTATAAACAATAAAACGGTGTCAAGTAAAACGTATTAAACTAGTAATATATATCTTCTGCCTACTTTAATGTGCTTCCAAAGCAAATTGTTAAAAAGATGGCAGCCTTCAGCCACTATCTTTATCTTTGGTTTGACTCCAAACCCTTGTTTCTTCTCCTCTGCTCTGCTTGTGTTTCTTCAGCTGTGCCTGCTGTCTACAATCCCATTGTGGTCAGAAAAACTCAACTTAGTCCATCGAAGCAAAGGCGCGGTTTGGAAAGCTGGTAGCAAAATTTTGGAAAAAGTGACTAAGCTATATTGTTTCAGCAAAGAGACAAAAAGCATGATCAGGTTTAAATTATATTCAAGGGCAGTGGTTTTTGAAGGAGAAGCAGAAAGGATAGACACCAGTTTGGACTGATCCAGTGTGAGCAGCACAGCAGCCCTTTCGAAGAATGAGTCTCTGCCAAAATCTGTCTCTGCCTAAAGTCTCCCATCTGCAACAAATGTGCTCTATTAAAGCAGTACCATATGGACAACAAGCTAGCTATTAACACGGCTTCAGCACATCCCCTTAACCTCGCACAGATTTCAAACTTACAGTCAAATTGACTGCTGATTTAATGCACCGCCAGCAGCCATGTGGGTCTTGGCACAGGACTGTACTCTCGGCCTTCAGTCATTTACATGTGCTCCTGGAGCACACAATGCACAGAGACACAGACGCGCTATCGAGATACATTTGGGATCATCTTTAATTAATGCTATATAAAGAAAGAAAGTCAGTTCATTAAGAGCCAATGAAAAACACTAATCCAAAAGTAAACGAAGACTCAAATATTTCTTTTGCCAGAATGGAAACAAGTTTATGAAGCGGACTTGCCAAAGGCAGCCTCAGTTCTTCCAGAGCGATGGAGAGTTGGTTTTCTCCTCAGTGTGGATCCAAAATGGCAGTGATTAACCCTGCAGGGTGTGATGGGGACGCTTTAATCCCTATAGGCCTGGCGGCCATGTTGACGCCTCTCCCTTTTCTGAGTCATGGGGACCCACCCACTGCTCACAGAGCTATGTTCTCTATTCCTTAACCATGACGCCACAACTATGTGCTTTCTGTTGTAAAACGATCAAAAAGCCAACACACACAAACATATTAGATGCACACAGATTTTACCCATCACCAAAGTTCAAACATTTCTTCTTTCTCTTCTGCAAAAAAATGCATTAATAAAAAAGAGAAACATCTTTCAGTTTCAGCCCACTTTATTATGTTTTTTATATACACATTTTCTTAATTTGATTAAGTACTAAGCTAGAACTAAGATAGTTGCTGTTTATACTTCAAATCTACTTTCCACCAAATGTAGTGTCCCTTTGCCGACAGTTAGACACAGCTTGATGGTCTAATTAAATATGTTTGTGTATGTTTTCACCTGCAAAGATATGTGTGTGAAAAGTGTCTAGTTAGTTTGTAGATGTCCAAGGGATCCTAGTGATGTACAAACCCCCTCATCTGACACAAAATGGTGGAGAGCTGATCCCACCTGGTCTTTGTATAAAACAGTACATGCTCCCTGTGTTACCTTAGTGACCTACTGACCTCACCTCTTTATCTTGAATGCACACAAACGCACCTAGTGGATCCACACACACAGCGTACACACGTCAAAGCTGCCAGAGGAGTAGTGAATTAATTTGTGTGAGCCACTCCAACATTAGGAAGGTGTGTTGAAAGGTGTCTGCTCATGTTTCAAATTAAACGCGCTGCTGGTCAGCATTAGCACCTCGCCACCCGTCAGCAACTGACACTTAGGGGGCTGGGGGGAGGGGAGACCATCCGCCGTTCACACTGGAATAATTAGAACATGTCAGGAAGAATTAATTTCCTCATTTTTCAAAAGGATACACAGAAATTACCATGTTATTATATGACAGGGTCCCTGGGAGGATTGGATTAAATTTGATTTCTTGCGCAGCCCACACAACAAATTAAAGTCATAAATAAGATGGAAGGAAGCGAGGCACAGAGCATATGTTTATGGCAATGAGTGAAGCCAAGGGACCAGAAACAACTATCTTCATTTTATTTTATTTAAATCAGGCCAACGCCGTGTGTCTGAATGACAGCAGTTGCTAATGGGTCAAGATTAACACAGAGATCCACAAAGTTGTACTAAAACACAGTGAAACATTTCGAATTCATCAAATCCAAGGATGACTCTCTGATTTTTTTGTTTTATACAACGTCGTGGGTTCGGAATAGAAACTATCCGTATCTTTAAACACAAAATGGCCCCCTTTATCGTGCTCTAGTTCACAATCCAGACTTGTTACCTTACTGTTAACAGTTTAATACAGGCTTGGCTGGTAAGAGTTTTTAAACCCTTTCAAAATGGGCTGTCATTAGAGGCTAGCACTCCCCTGGGTACTACAAACTTTAAATAATTTGCGAATCAATTAACTGGCTACTCTCAACGCAACAGGGATTTCACACTCTGGGGTCGCGGTGCATTATCAGTTGGAGACGATTCATGGCGTTTTGGGAGAAAAGTTCATGGTTGAAATCATTAATTTATTTTTGCTGGACTTTAGTTATGCATTACTTTCTACAGCTGGGGTAGCAAGGAAAATTAATGGCATGTACTTTATTCCCGTTTCGGTCTCATAAAGGCATTAGGTGAATCTTTGCCTTATACCACAACAGGGGCACACTGGAGGAGGACAGCAGCCGTATGGTTATTATCTATATTATCTATATTATCTATAGCATGTGATAAAGACATTAAATCAAACAAAAACGTATTAAAAAAAAATATTAATGGAGAATAAAGACAACATCTAACTGAATCAGGGATTTTTAGAACCAAAAAAAGACAAAAAACCCACTGTCTACAGATAGTGGTTAGCATTTATAATTCTATATACAGTTGAAAGTTTTATTTATATATCTTTTTTTTCTATGTATTACGTTTATTTCATTCCTGCCAAACAGTATACGAGCTACGGCACTGAGCTAACTTCCCATCGTTCAAGTGTGCATGAGTATAATTAACATGTTCATTAAGTGCTAGACTCAAAGCTAAATGACTTCCCATAATATTAATTATACCTGCAATATTAAATACATGGATAAATCACCATCATCTGGTGACGTCCTGATTTGATTTGATTTTCTTATATGATATATTAAAGTGCCATCTGCAAGACCTTCTTCTATAGACTTTTATCTTAAGCTTGCCAGGGTTGAAAGCCTTTCTCTGATACCTCTCAGACTGCCTGCTGGTTGACAGGTGCATGTTCATGTGAGCAGAAGAGCATTTGATGTGAAATGTCGTAATTACACAATGGTAAATGGCCATGAACTTTGGATTCACAAAAAAACTCATCTATTCTTAACCACCGTAATACATCCCCAAGAGCCCCAATAACTACTAAGTTACTCTTTATTTGCCTAATATCTTGGATACATTTTATTATAAGGCTTGTGTATTCAATCTGCTCTCAAGCTAAACCAGATGGCACTGGCATATTTTAAATCATTAAATTGTCATTACTTTACTTTACTTCAAATAAATAGCTTAGATTAAATAAAAAATAATAATAAATCCCCTTTTCTTTTACATTTTTATAGACTTTTTATAGACATATTATATATAGTATACATTACAACTATACATCATAACACAACAAATCACAACAACAAAGGGGCCCTCCAGTGTGGGGTTGAAGAGGTCTGTCAGTAACTTTGTGCCTATGTAACTGTCTAATTGTGCATACAATGTGTGCCTAAGCATTTGTCCACTTCATTTGATGCAGGTGTTCAGAGTGGGTGAAGACAGCAGGGGTGTACCAGACATGTGGCAAGATAGAAACAGCTGAAGGGGCAAATTGATACTTACAAAAAGTGAAAGACTCAATCCCCAGCTTCCAGCGATCACTGGTCGGTTGATTGTGAATTCATGAAAGTGACCTAAAGGACAGGCAAAAAAAAGACAAAAATAATAATAAGAACAGTTTTCTTGATACAAACTACATTCATATAATTTTCACATTGTTAATGGTGGTTACGAGCGCTGCCAGACAGAAAATAAAAGCGAAAATGGACTGACTGAAGACTGAGGGTTATAGTAAGCCAAGTCTGACCTCCAGCCCACACAGCTGTCACCAACAGAAATACTGTTTAAATTACATTATCTTTTATGTCAAGCACCATCTGCATGTCGATCATCCTGAAGGCTTTCTCTAGTTTAAGGATGTTTTAAGGAATCTAAGCCTTTCACAGACTTTAGCAGCAATGGTTATAGGGTACATGACAATATAGACAAGATGATGAAGCTACATCAGCCCAGCTCCTCTAACACAGGAGTTCTATTCATGCCCAGATTCTCACATTATCTTGTTTTTCACAATAAGCCAGGATCTCATTACAAGCCCGATTTATACAATTAGTCCACCTCAGCACTGCCAATTAAACAAGGCCAAGGGTTTTTAAGGTCACGCTTAACTGATCTGTAACTAATTTGCAGTACAGCATTTCAGTATTGCTGGGTCTAACATGCCACCAGACAACAAAGCGTACAAATAAGGGTACCACTGCAGTCAGAATAGTGGGGAGGGCTAACTGAACAAGTCACTTAAAGCTAATAGTGGTAGCTTTTAGGGGTGAGGTGACAATGGGTATAGATGACCCATGACAGTTTAGGCTTATCTGCAAAAGGATTGAATCATATAGGCGTTTTATCCACATGGATCCGGCGTTTTGTGAGCCCCGAAAACAATATTTTTTTAAACTGGGCCCCAGAGAGAAAAATCTGTTTACGAGCAATATGCATCTTTTCTGAAACGATATCGTTGCAGCGACTCCTCGCTCTTATAACCCGTATGCACTGCACTCTGGCGATAACAACAAACATGGAGCTTCCCAGTGTTTTCAAATCGGTGTCACAGCGCCACCAACGGGCCCGGCATACACACTACAGCGTTTCAGTGGTGCCATGTGAACCGTGTGGACGCATATATTTTCTAAAACAATGCTGCTGGTATGAGAAACTAAATAATTTTTGCCTCTGTGTGGACTAAGCCTTAATTGTTTTAGTATATATTATGTGCATTACTCTTCAAACCCAATGATGATTACAAAGTGGTGATAAACCAAAAACAAAAGTAGATTTGAACTTTTCCAGCTCCAGACAAGAACTACACTATTCCTATTAAATCTAAATCTGACATATCTATACAGTCTACTCTACACTATTCACTTTTTTTCACAAAGACAGACAAAGAACGTTTTTGAGTTTCAGTGGCAGTGTAATAACTGGAGGTATACTTCTTATGGACACAAGAATCCAAATAGACAGGCATCAAAGGAGCGAGGTCAGAGCTCACAACCACCTGTGGCATTTCTTTCAAAGAGTGGCCTTTTCTACAGCTTTGGATCATCACAGCTACACACAAACACACATGCAACTCAAGAAATATGCAGCACAGCAGACAAAACACTATTTCACTATAATGAATGCACTAAAATGGTGTTGGAACATATAAAAACACAATTTAAAACAGAAATCTTTTTACAATTAAGATCCACACCTTTTTCTTCCTTTGCTCCACTTATTTGTCAGAAAGAGAGAATCAACCAGCCCTGAGACAGTTATGTACGTCTTATTTCTATACCCCGTTAATACTGTATGTGAATGTAAATCTTCGCTCTCCTTGTGTAGTGCAGACATACCCTGGGCAAGTCAAAACATGCACTTTTTCATTTGGAATTTGTCCAGATCTGCAACATGTAAAAAAAATCTTCTCCCAATCCTCTATTCTATTCTGCTATTCCAAATCCTTACTCCTTCTTGCGATCAAACATGCTAAAGTAGAAATTTTGCAGAGTGAGTTATTTGGACAATAGAAGTAATCTATGCCATCAGCCAGCTGCTTGGTACCTGGATGCTGAGTGGTTATCAGCGCAGGAGCAGCAGGCCTGGTCTGGGGGAGTCCAGGGTACACAGGCACGGATGTCACTGTCCCATGAGAAATAGGAAATAGGCTGAAGGTTGATGTGATTTGATGTGTATGTGATGTGTAAACGTGTATGATTGTATGTTAAATGTTGTACCATTTGATGTCATTGCTTTTAGAAAAACAATTGTCACTAAACTGTAGTACTTGTAGTATTTGTTGGAACACCTTATACACATACAATAAATATTATTCTGAAAACTTGCAAACAAATATTATTGTAATTTGATCTGATTTAATACACTTTTTGATTAACAGTGTATAACCATCTTAATAGACCAGTGTTCTGGCTCGTCCAGGCAGGAAATACTGTATAACTCATTCATAACTGCATTCTGAACTATGTCTATGACTAATGTAGCAGGTGTGACATTTTACTTAAAAATTGTTGAGACTGTCCGGGAACAGCAAATACATCTTCTGTTATTACCGCTACAACCAGTCCAAATAAGTAAATCTATTTAGTGAAGCTGAAAGATGACCAACATTTTTCCAACACTGTCCCCAGCCAACCTAACAGCTCGCTTTTCTCAAAAGTTTTACACAAAATAGACTTGTCCCATTTACACAAAATAGACAATACAAAAAAGAAATGACATTGTCAAAACTTGTTTTTATCAATAAACCCATCCTCAGTGAATTTACAGTGTATTTGAGCATTGAAAGCAGGAGTATGAAAACAAGCTTCTCTTTCAGGTAATGTGTTTATATTCCCCGAACCATCTTCTAGTTTACTGTGTGCTGGTGTTTCTCCCCTCTTATCGCCTGGTCCTCGTGGGGCACTTTAGCCCCTCAAATCCTGTTCACCACATACTGGTTTTAGAATCTGTGAAATGAGTGCTAAAGAAGCATGGCCACAATGTCTGCTGTGTTGCCACTGGACTCAAATGGGCTTGGTGCTTTTTTGTCCAGGGAGATGCATAAATGGAAGTTTTTAACACCTCAAAGGAGGCTGGGCCATTGTGGAGCCACACTAGAGAAGGCTGCCAGTCTCCCAAGGAGCCAGACACACTGAGTGCTGCCGGACAAAGAGCTGGAGGAGCGAATCAGCAGGGGCATCACTCTGCTTTGGGCACCAACTACACACTCCCATCTATGGACACGTATAGCTCACATAGAAAGCTCACACAAGGGTCCAGGCACAAACAAACAATACACAGGTTCAACCTGCCACCAATGTCTTCAAAGAATAAAAGAGGATATTGTTGGACTGTGGGACAATGTAACACAAGACAATACACGTATAGTTAGTTATTCAGCATAACAAATCAAATCAAATCGAAAGAGAATAGATCTGAATATAAAGTGTGCAATTCCACCAGTTTAACACAACATGCAGTAGCCAACTGTAAATAGATTCATATGTGAGTATAACACAGGCTCGATAGACCAGACAAATACAACAGCTCCACGAAGGCACCATTTCCTTGTTATTGATTTCACTTCCACTGTTTGAAAATAATTTCCTCATTTCCATCCCAATTTTCCTCATTGAAATTCTTGTTTTATTTCTGAGTACAGCCTAACAGCTGGCGTTTACAATCAGCCTTTATGCTGTTTAGATGTGTACAATAAGCATTTAGATGCAAATATCTTTGCCTTGTACAAAGGACTTGCAACTTCTGACAGAAGCAACATAATCAACCTGCAATTGTCTCCTGGCTCCAAGTGCTTCCCAGTGACAGGGCCTGATCCGTGAGCATCTGTATTCAAATGATTCCCTATTTCAGACCGGTTTACTGTGGGTATATTCCAACAGTACTGCACTGCAAATCAATCACATGGTAAATTAAACTAGAAAGCAAACAACTGATCCATAAATGATCAGGTTACAACAAGACATTGGTGTCCGCAAATTATCCCGTTTTTTTCTGGTTTGAGAGGAAGCGGAGGCATGACAGCATTTGCACGGGACACTAGTCATTTTAGATTTGCAGCAGAAGGGTTCACAAAACACAAACAGGATATGGATCATTCGGATGGATGTGGTAGTAATTAAATAGACAAACAATTATATATTTTTAAATATAAAACATGTTTTGATGATTGGTGTACTGTATATACTGTATAAAGCAAACAGCCACCGTGGCTCCGTGTGGCCCCTGTTGAGCCATTGTAACAATTAACCATATAACCTCTGCTTTTCCCTTTTATTTACAGTTGCAGAGGTCATTTGTCTTTTTTGAAACCTACAATTAACAGCAGCTTTTGTAAATGCAAATGAGTCCATTTAGGGGGAGGGAAAATGATCAGTTTGAGAATATTTCTGCCTTCTTAATTTTCTAAAGAGGGAAATGATTTAAACGGAGGACACAAATCTCCAGTGACATGGCAGGAACTCGGGACTGTTTGCCCCCCCTCCCCCTCCACCTCCCCCTCCCCCACACCAACCTCTCTCTCTCTCTCTGTTTCTC
>JAVQKC010125946.1:0-13929 GCA_036025475.1 Philypnodon macrostomus
GCTGCACCGATCCGCCTGTCAATCTCACGCTCCATCCTTCCCTCACTCGTGAACAAGACCCCAAGATACTTGAACTCCTCCAATTGAGGCAAGGGCTCTCCTCCAACCTGGAGAGGGCAAGCCACCCTTTTCTTAAAAAAAAAAAATAAAAATAAGTTATCAACTAGAAATTAAGAAATTGTTGATTGTAATAATAATAATAATAATAATAATAATAATAATAATAAATAAATAAATAAGACTGAGAACATGCCACTGCAGCTTGTGAGCCAGGCTTCATTTAAGCAAACATGAAAAACAAACATTGAAGCTGAAAAGATAGCTCAGTTGAAGCGTTAGCCCCTGCACGGTTTGTTGACAAGGAGCCCAGCCTTGCATGGCTGATCAGCTCTGGGCTAAAAGGAGCGACAGAAATCCTCCTGAATGTAGCACAGTACCAGGCACTCAACATGAGGAACCACCAGAAGAACATCCCAAAACAGAAGGTTGATAGCAAGTGTAGAATGTGTGGCAACGCCGAGGAGACCATCAGTCACACTCGCTCCATCTGAGAATATGAACAAGCACTACAAAATAGCAAATTGTCTGCACTGGTCAATATGCAAGCACTTAGGCGGTAAAGTGCCTGAGAAATGGTACAAGCATGTCCCAGAAACAGTCATCAACATCAATGATGTGACCATTATGTGGGACATGGCAGTACGCACTGACTGACTGTAAATCGTACTGATTATAGTGCATCACAAACAGACAAACACTGCCTGTTGATAGATGTCTCAGTACTAGATGACCTCAACATCATGGTGAAAGAAGTTGAGAAGATCAGCAAGTACAAAAATCTGGAGATTGAGATTAACAGAATGTGGAGCACTAAAACTCAAACTTGGCCAGTAGTCGTAGGAGCTCTTGACACCATCAAAAAAGTACTTGGGGAAAAAACCTACGAGAACTTCCAGCCCATCACAAGGCCCGAGAGGCGCAGAAGGACTGCACACATGGGGACTGCACACATATTGAGAAAAGTCCTGGGTTAGGTCTCTGGTAGAGACACGGATAACAATATAATAACATAATAATAAGAATAATAAAAGATATTCATATTACTCATCAAACGGTACAAGCCAAGCCCTTCATAACAGTTCAGTGCAAATTGAAATAGGTCTGGAAACCCATCCCAACCATTTCCATTTGGTCAACTGTTAACAGTTTATTGATTATGAGATGGCCATCTGTAAAGCATTCTTTGATTTAAGGCTTTTATGGCATATGTAATAGAACATACCATAGGGTGACATAATAATTATAATAGGTGTCAAGTTAGCATGTGTTCTACAATCTAAACATGTGCAAGTTGAATCCATACAGCCTTTTTACCTCACAACTCCATTTCCCACATCACACCAGTATACAGTAGTTTGCAGAAGCTCCTCTCGCAGATACACTGGTTTTGGGCGACTGGCTTGTCTCCCTGCGTTCAGTGATGTATAGCTTGTATTAGCGGCTAGTAATAACCACTGAGATATGTTGGCCCAGGGAGCCTCCTGTATTTATGATTCAGTGCAGAGGTACAGGTAGCGACGTCCTGGTGTCTCCATGGTAACCCCTTATGTGGACGTGACTTCACAGCTTCTTCTCAGTGTTGTTAGAGAAGCTGCTAGTTACATTTACTTGAATATCTTTACTGAATCATTTTGACATCTACTAGTAATATAATACCATACTTGAATATATTGTTTTGCAACTTACTTCTGTATGTTAGCAAGGTTTTGGATAGGGGTGGGCCAAAATATTGATATATCGAGATACTTTTTTTGGAGTTACGTTATTGGTATTGTAGGCTGCTGGATCAGTATATCAGAATTTATAATATTTTGTGTATTTCACAATAATAAAATCTGTCAGTACTTAGATTTTGTTTCTTATTTTGAGAAAGTCAACTTACATTTGAAGTATTCACCGTTGTAATGGTATTTTTTTTATTATGTGCAATATATCAAGTATGTATTGCCATATTGAGATATTATCGGTATTGTGAGCCAGGTATCACGTATCGAGGTACACTGAGGTTCCCAGCCCTACTTTTGGATTCAGAAGATTTGTGTTGGGGGAAAAAAGTGAGAAAAAAGTGGAAATGTTTTCAATGTGCCTTGGTTTAAGTATTTTGTAAAGATGCAAGATGCATGGTGTTGAATATTTCAAATAGATTTTTCGTGATTATATTTTGTAGTGTTTCTGATTACTTTGATACTAAAAATAGGCATGACATTGACAGTGAAACAGATACTTGAACAGTTGTTTTTTTTGTTTTGTTTGATGGTGATTGAAGATCGGTGGGTCCATTTCTGCTCCAACCCATGCATTCTGTATTTTTGCTAGTTACTTCACACATCTTGCTTTATTATGAATTGTGTTATTGGTGTGTTTGCTGGTGGTTGAAGAAGGATATAACTGCAACATGTGCATTAGCCTACCCCAGGGCACTTGTGGTTGGGATATGTTTCCACTGTGTACTGTTAAGGGCTATATAACACTGATTAAAAATATTATGTAAAGGTACTTTTACTCGACCCACCTCTGTTGAGATATGTAGGGAGACCATTGCTTCATGTGTTAAGTGCCTACTAAATCAACAGAGTAGTAAATGAATATGTATGAGGGAGTTCCGGCTCATTCGTCCGAACATGTTTAACTACAACCGACTGTGCGCTCCACGTGGGACCGGCAGTAATAACCACACTCACGACCTACTGAGATCAAACCAGGTTTAAAGATGTAAGAAACATGTAGATTTCAAGGGGTTTTTTGTAGGTCAAAATCTTGGAAAAGTGAAAAGTCATGTGTTCTCTCTATGTGATGATGCAATGTACAGAGGGGGGCTTGGGTCTCCGCAGTTGAAGTAAAAGTGCTTAAATGAAATGCATATTCTTAATTTTTGATGTTATATCTGCAAAATGTTGCTTTACAAGTTATAACTGGAGCCATGCAATATAAAACAGGCTGGGTTTGATCTCACCCTACACTGAAGCTGAAGCCCACTGCAGTCTCCACATGGATTATGCAGAACTGTGCTCCAAACTACTGTATTTATTGGGTCAGTATATATTTTTAAGTAAAGAAGAGGTTGACATTATACAGACATTTTTTTTGTGTGTGTTCGAAGAGGCTGACAATGACCTTCCAATAACAAAACAAGGTACCAGTCAGGCCAACAGCAATGACAGCATGAATGGTGAAGTGGTGCATGTTAATCCTCCATTTTGCTCCTGACCAAGAGCCTGGCTGGGCAAGTTCAAATTAAATCAAAAGAGATGTGGATGCCTGAGTGAAGGTAGCCTCTGTAGCCCTTTGATTTCCCTTGTATCGACTGCTTATCTCGCTACTATTTAGCTACACAGTGCTGCTGAACTGCAGACCACATCTCAGTGTCCTCTACAGCCGCATTTCTACGTGTACCAGACTGTCATGGGAACATACTGTATCTTCATCTTTTTTCAGAAATCGCCTCTCTGCTGTGAAAAAACTGAAACGGGGTAAGTTTAAATTAAATGTGATATGATTTTTGAGAAACATGGGAGTTTTACTCTGTGCTTATCTTGTATACTATTCATACACTGTGTCTCACATAGCTGGTGTGTCCAGCTCCCACACAGCGTTGTTAGGCTTCATCCTCCACACACCTGCTGTTGTGTAAATGAAGGAGAGGCTCAGCAGGTCACGAGGTTGAAGACATCTCTACACCAAGGACAAAAAACAAAGCATGGTGAATGACTCATCTTTACACAAATGCCTCAACAACATAATGAGCTGTATATGGTCTCAGCGCTGAGGTGGATGATGTAGCTGTTTCTGGGAACTGCCAGCATGAAGGCTATCTGTGAGCAATGGGCCAATGGGTGGATTACACTTTGCTTAGTGGTCAGTTACTCACAGGGCTGACACAGAGACATTCACTAACAACAACCCTTCAGTCTCACATTCATTCACAAGGTCATTTGGAACCACCAAATCACCCAAGACATGTAAGAATGTCATGTGAGAGGAAGCTGGAGAGAACCTGCATTAACACAAGAACACACACCAATAGGGAGACAAAACCAACAACCTCCTTGCCTATAGGTAAAAGCACAGATCTCCCCAAAGGATGAAAACAAAGAATGTGGAATGAATCATCAATACCCATGAGATAAGTGACACATTAAGTATTAAACTATGGGCCTTAGGCAGGGTACATCTTGGACACACAGAGACCACCAAAGTGCTAGCCACTCTCTACCATCAGGCCACAGGGATAAAAAAACAAACCACGGTGAATGTATCATCTCCACGCACACGCCTAAACAACATAATGAGCTGTCCATGGTCCTATTACTGAGGTGGATGACGCAACCAGCTGCTTCCTGGCAGTATGAAGGAAACAAACCAGCCCCAACCCACACATATACAAGGCTAAAATACAGTAAACATGTATCCAATCACATCATGTTGTGGTGATAATAGCCATAATAAAAGTTAATTTGAATAAGAATGAGTCATGGTAAACACTTTAAACAAAAGAGTGCTCTATGCAATGGTAAGAGGTGGTTAAATATTCAGATAGCAATTGCGTAATGCTTTGATATAGCGCTGATATTTATATTTAGAAGCCATTCAAAGACCACATTAATCCAGTATTGGATGAAGTATTGCATTGAGTGAAGTGAAGTGGTGAGTAGGCTTTAGTCAGACCATCTGCAATCTATTTCACTAATGCAACTTCTTCTATTTCAAAACATGTCTAATAGAGAATGGATGAGTCTTAACATTGGTGGTTTGGTGGAAGGTGGAATATAGTTTCTTTCAGTAAGACATGGATGTAAAAAAAGTAGTTGAAACCTACAGCAATAATGTATCAAGACCAACAAACATTTATACATAATAAAATATATAAATAATAATAATAATTTGTCTCTAAATGCTCAAGACCAAAGAAAAACAGATGCAGTCATTATTATACGTATATTTCTGCTTTGTGCTTCACTCATAGTTGCTGTATATTCAATAGAGAGGGATTCAGTCTGGTGACCCTCCCCTTCACAGAGACTTCCTCCTGTTCTAAATATCTTCGTGCAGTCTGATTGGTTGATCTGCAGTGATGCTTGAAAACAATCAAGAAGGCGCACGGGAGCAAAAACAAAATTTTTCTTCTTCTTTACACCATGTTGATTCAACGCTATACTGTTGATCTTCATCTGTTGTGTTTGCTTAACTCCATTTGTTTATGTCTGCTCAATAATGTATGTAATAATGTATTTAATGTCGCTTTACTGGCACTTGCCACCTTTCTGATTGGTTTACTCCGCGCTGTTCGTCATGCCTGAGAAATCAATTTATGCGAGTGAGTCACGAAAGCTGGTACAGTATAGTGGAAAGTCTGGCTTGCCAGGTTAAGGGCCTGTTTAGACAAACATCCGTATCCGATTCACGTTTCTACAGATACAATGAGGCGTGAAAATGAACACATGAATGCCTGAAAATATGTTCTACCTCTGTTTGTCCAGCAACTACCACTAGACACAACACAAACTAGTGAAATTCAAAAAGTAGTAGTGTGTTCAACTTTTACATCTTTTGGCTTTCTGGAGTGGTGCTGATCAAATCCAATGCACAAGACAGAATTTTGACAGTTACTAGCCATATTGTAATACATGTTCTAAATGTTTTAGGCTGTATACTGTGTTAAGTTATATGGCAGTTATTTATGTCTACTTCATTATCTTATTTGACATATAATGAAGGATTTCTCTCTTTCCGTTGTTGTGTGTTCAAGACTGGCTCCTGAAAACATTACCCAGTGAATCCTCATAAAACCATCACGACGTAATGAGTTTAAGTGCAAACTGTGGAAGGGGCTAGTGCTCCAATTACAGAGCCATTCTGCTAACCAACACGGCAGTTTGTAACATGGAAATTCAAAATAGTGCTTAGATTGAATGTATTTAAGCCTGCTCCATTAGCATTGTCTAGAGATGTGATTGTTTTTAATGGCCTGGGCTCACATCTTAGCATTTTATTAAAGGCCCTTGGGCAGAGCTGGGGCAGAGCTGGAGAGAAAATTGAAGTGGTGAAAAACAAGGGTAGGAGGGCAGTATATTTATGGACATATTAATCCCTTCACACTAATCCTTGGGCTGCTCCAAATAAAAGTGTAATGGCCTCCGTGGTCATCTGTATGTCTCTGAGCTGATGATGAACTGGCAAAAAGAAAAAACTCATTCAGGGTCGGGCCACATATTCATATTCATTATAAATCATGCAAATGTGTTAGATAATACTGCCAATATAGTGTATTATGTACTAGTCAAGCTCAGAATGTATGGGAGAACTCTTTAATCAGTGAAGCAAGGATAATAACTTGGCTGATTCATGTATTGAAGATTCATTTCTATGATCAAGAGTTTTCCAGTGCATTATGACTGGTATTTGTTAGTGAGGTTTTGATTGCCCATAAAAAAATAGTATTTATTTAAAATGTAAAAAATCACATTAGTATAACAATTGATTATATCTTCTATTCAATCATTTGATTTAATATTGGATTCATTAAATGTGCAATGAATTCCCTACAACAATGTCTGTTATGTTTTTTGCTTATCTGGTAAAGAGAGATAGAGCTTTGCTGCAATGATTTGCCAGTTGTATAATAAATGAAGTCACTTTCTGATGCCAATAGGTAATACTGTAAATGTTTGTCTTAGTATATGTCATAATAAATAGTGTTAGCCATTGCTCTATTTAGTGAATCTTGTTAATGAGTGAGGGAAGGGTGGAGTTTGAGATTGACAGGTGGATCGGTGCAGCCTCTGCAGTGATGTGGTTGGTGTACCGGACCCTCACCTATGGTCATAAGCTTTGGGTAATGACCGAAAGGAGAAGATCGCAGGTACAACCGACTGAAATGAGTTTCCTTCGTAGGGTGGCTGGGTGCTTCTTTAGAGATAATGTGAGCAACTTGGGCACTCAGGAGGCCCCTTCACATCGAGAGGGGCCAGCTGAGGTGGCTCAGGCATCTCTTTCGGATGCCCCCTGGACTCCCTTGGGAGGTGTTCCCACTGGGAGGAGACTTCAGAGAAGACCTAGGACACGCTGGAGGGATTGTATCTCTCAGCTGTCCCGGGAACGCCTTGAAGTACCCCCGGAAAAGCTGGAGGAAGTGTGTGGGGAGAGGGAAGTCTGGGCATCTCTGCTTAGACTGCTGCCTCCACGACCCGGCCTTGGATGGACGGCATTGCAATACATAACGGGACACTCCCCAAGTTCAGTTACAGTGAATATTATACGAGTCAATTTGAAGAAAGGGCAAAAGTGATACATTTTGATGCTGTTTATGCAAATAGTAATGTACTTTTCTGAGAACACTGCACAGGTGGTTGGCAGTCAAATATATCTTCTATCGTCATATTACATTGGCTTCACCGCAATTCTATTCTCCACAGTGAAAAAGTCGATAAAGGGTGTGTTTCTCTGACTCCATCATGGCTACAAAGTATTTACGGCTAAATCTAAGGCAATACGATGTTTTCCAGTAAAAGTGGGTCGTTTTGCAGACAGCGTTATGAGCTTGAGTTATGCTTTACTGTTATGTGACATATACAGGTTGGATGAGGTCAGTCGTTTTGGTAAATGTAATGTTTTTGAATTGGAAATGACAAACAAGGCATCAGCAATAAATCCACACAGCCAGAGAAAGAGAAGACAAAGACTGTAAAGCACTCAGAGAGTGCAGACCTCCGCCAAGGAAGCTCATTTCAACAGGTCTTTGTGTAATTTCTGACCTACCCTGGAAATTTCATCTAAACCAGTGCAGTATTTTTTGAGTGATGTTGATAACAGGTGCCATTCTTAAAAAAAAAATAAAATAAAATCCTGACCGTCCCTGAAAATGTAATCCAAATCAGGACATGACAAAACATTACCTCCTTGGTGAAGGAAAATATTAGTTGTCATCCAAAAAATAAAAATAAATAAAATACAGAAAAAACATATTTACTTTATAATATTAAAATACATGTATAAAATGATGTTACATTTCTGCACACTTTAATTGATTATTTAAAGCATAAAAGAATATCTAGTTATGCAGAAACTGGAAAAAATAACACCTTAATTGAGTATTGTTACTGAAAATATATTTAAACTTTTGTAAAAATACAAATAATGGTTCCTTAAAATACTCTTTAAAAACAACTATATTCAAAAAATATACAGAATTAGGTATATGTCTATGGACCATAGTTGCTGGGATAATCTCCAGTCTCCCGTGTCAATAGAAAGTCCCTCTCTTGATAGAAGTGAATGTTTGCTTGCACAACCTTGATCCAAAAGTTTCTGTAACCTTGAAAGAGTAGCTGTTGCCATCTTTTTTGAACTGTGGCTCTTCTCCCGAGGCAGTGTCTAGGCTAAATTAGGAAGTAGTGTATCAAAGGGAAAGGACGAATACAGTGTATGGTTGTATAGGTTGGAGGACTCAAGAGAGAAGGATTGTTGTAGTAAGCTTTAGAAAGGAAGGTGAATTATTTCACTGAAGCAAACATGTTTTTGAACCTGTATGGGACCTGGGACACGATATGACACCCCAGTATGATGTATGGTAACATATTAAAAGCCGATTCCATAATGTGCATGTACACAAACACATTTTAACCTAAAAAACAACACAAAAAAATCTTTGAATTGAGAGTCACTTTAGCATGAACCTCAACAACTCTATACACAGGTTATAATGCAGGTTGTACTGCCCTGGTAAACCATACGGTGGAATTGTTTATTGTGGGTCATGAAGACAGAATTCTATTGCATCAAGTTGGATTTCTTAAGTCGTAAAATCATGCAAACCAACTATACAGTATGCTTTTGGGATACAATAAGCACCCGCGCATATTAAAAACATATGCTTCAACTAGGCTTGACCTGACCCTTGTGTTAGAAACTAAAACAATATTCAATTTTTTTAGCCTTTAAAATCATCTGCAGTGTGTGGAGTTTCAACCAGCATGCAAGATAGTATTTTCTAGTTTCTCTTGGCTAATACGCATCTCACCAAGTACGACTCCACATTGCAAGATTTTAGCCAAGACATGCAATTGCTTCTCACTTTTTCATTTTAAGAGTTCACCATAATTAATGTGAACATACAAATGAAGACTCCACTCACAAAATGCACTGACTTGGCATGACTAGAAAATCGCTGATTCCCAACATGCTGATGGTTGAAGTTGTTATTCATGAACATGTCTTGAATGCCAACATGTGAATCGCCTGTTAGACATTTTTATACCAGAACAAGTTCTTCCTATTCACGCCATTTGCCGTATAATGCATTCACTCTTGATTTGCTACTGTTTGGCATTCGCAGGTAGTCTCTGAGCTTGCTGAAGACGCCTCACTAGAAGCAATGCTAGAATGAAGAATTTATTGGGCCGCTCTCGCTCCTCACGCATTTCCCTCTGATCGATCCGGTGAAGCATTACCATAGTCAGCTCACTCTGGCAGCTCTATTCTCGTCCTTCCCAACCCCCAATACATTTAGATCAATGTAGGTCCTATATACAGTCAATCGTCCTTTAGTGATAGAAGACTAAATGCCAATTGGTTGTGAAAAATTTACATTTTGTTATGTTAAAAATGCAGCTGAAAGTGAACATCTGTGAAAAGAAATATAAAGAAAAAACTCTACAAATATTAAACCTGGTGATTGGGTTGATGATAAATAGGCCCAGTGATGGTTCTATAAAGGGATTATTAACCGTAAAACCCAGCAAAGCATCCAAAGACCATTTAGTTAGCTAGCTAGCCAGACTTTAGCTATATTTTAACATAAATTGTGATCTACATAAATAGGCTACATGCAAGTTGAATGTGTGGAAAATTTGAGGCTGCTTTGTGTCATAAAATCGTATAGATCATGAATCCAAATGGGCTGTTTAATATAGCATACGTGAAAAAAAGACTTTCTCCATGCAGAATTTTGAATATATGTCCATAGAATTGAACTATAGTTAAGGCTGTAACAATAATAATAATAATAATAATAATAATAATAATAATAATAATAATAATAATAATAATAACTTCATGGCTGTGCTTTTCCCCCCAAACCCCCTTCTACATTTAGATCAATAAACATCCCATTCACAGTCAACTTCCAGAGTGGGACAAACGCCAACTGACTTATACACAGAATGACTCTAATTTCTCAATAATGGTCATCATCTTTTTAGACTTGCATTATCACGATGCTGATGACCATGATGGGAATTCCAATTATTTTAAAAAGACAGTAAAAAGACGATGATCTAAGCTCCCCTTGTGTAAATGAAATCCCTGGAGATTGGCACTCTAATCTGTTAACAGGGGCAATAAGATGGTGTCAATCCACTGGATGCTTAGCAGAAGAGCAGTTTAAAACACAGCCGTGGGCCATGAGCTAATGTAGTGGAGTTGAACCAGTATCAAGATCATACAAGAACATGTGAATGTGAATGCCATAATAAACATACATAGATACATAGATAAAATATATTTACGTCTTACTCCCAATGTATTTTTCACTTTTGTACTGAAAATATATTCAGTGATTAATTTGCATCCCGGAGGCGGTTGACTTTCAAGTCTGCATGAGATACATTTTAGCCAAATACATTTTGTGCAGCATGATCTTGGGAATATTCAATGTTATTTTGAAACACACTCTCAAATATGGAAATATAAAATCACATTACCAGCTTTTGCACTCCTTGCCAATACTACTGTAGTTACATACAGTATAAGCTTGTCACACTGAACATAGTAGAGTTTTTAATGCAGTATATACCAGTCATTTTCTTGGAGGAACAGTAATATTAAATGTATTCAATTTAACCAGTAATAGTGTAACCATATGTGAGCAGCACTCCTGTGTGTACACTGCACATTCTGGAAGCAAGGTGTCTTAAATCTGCACTACTGTTTTTTTTTGTAATTGAGCCAAAACAATTACTCACTCAATAGAACATAACATAATAATATCATAGCAGTCATCTGAGAGAAAAAAAAATACACTTTAAGACCCTCAATGAGCTGTATATAAGGATTTTTCTGTTTAAAGGTGTTATATTATGTGGTTATTTTGTACAAGTCACAGTCTATTCTGGATATATTTAGGTCACCATTTTATATTTTGAAACATCAAATACACAAAATGTATCTAATACAAGCTGTTTTGTGGGGATCAAACTCGGTGAGAAATCTGTTCCTGTTTCAAGACAGGATCAAACCATTTGTGCCGGTTTTTGGGGGTTTTCAAAAAACTCCAACCACTTTTTACTTCTTTTGGGATATAAACAAAGCCTCGACATGCTCACAGATGAACACAGATCTTATCCAATCAGATATGTTATTGAATGGTGGTGGCAACAAGGTTCTCTGGGTGTGTTTGTTGACAGTGCAGAAGCAGGCAGACCCACTTTGTGGTTTAGCCGCTAATTATCACATCACGTATAGGTTCTCTCTGTTTTCAGAATATAGCTCAATATAATTAATTACTCAAACATGCCCGAATGAAACAAAACACATCTTTACGTATGTTTGAGGCAGAAACCACATTAGAACATTGATGAAAGCTCAGAAAAGTACATTTTGCCAAAAAGAGTACCTTTAACCAATCACACGCTTCCACAGAACATGAGCACAATCATTGGTAGATGCATCCATTATCTATTCAGGACTAGAATCTGTCAGGAATAATGTGAAGTATTAAAAGCCAGCACCAGACTGCTACTAGTTATTCTCACTCTTCCTGGTCTGTGAACACCTAAGAGGCAGTGTGTGCTCTATGTATGAGATATTGGGATGAATTTGGGAAGAGTGTCAGAGACATTCATAGACTTTTTTTTACTGCTTTTTGTCCCTAAAGACACATTCGCAGTATTAACCAATGAACGCATGGAATCAAACTACCAAGACTTTTTCATTCAAATTTAAAAATTAAAATTGTATTAAGTACTGTCAAGGGAGTTTCTATTAGATATGTCAAACCTGGTAGAAATCAATGACCATCCAATGCACACTACCTCGATAGTGGAACATGATGTGGATCAAACAGCCCGGTGTACCCTTGTCCTCCTACACTCGACCATCTAAAGCCCCACTTGGAGCAGATTATCATCAGACGAGAGGCTCACTTTGAAGATTCATCCTCAAAAAGCCATTAGCCAAGAGTCATCGGTGTAAGCCCACAGACCCTTATTAGTGGCCCCCTACGG
Organism: Philypnodon macrostomus; assembly: GCA_036025475.1. NCBI lineage: Eukaryota > Metazoa > Chordata > Actinopteri > Gobiiformes > Eleotridae > Philypnodon > Philypnodon macrostomus. The sequence continues at coordinate 12,279 of JAVQKC010125946.1, forward strand.
TGGACACTGACAGTGGCAGAGGTCAAGTTAGCTACAGCACTCATCCATCACAGATCTGTTACAGCCTGATTGCAAAAACAAGCAAAGAGTTAACAAGCTACTGAGCTTGGGCAACATTACACATGTTTGAGGATTCAGCAGTTAGTTTTAATGTGAGCTTTAGGTGAAATGTACTATAAATGAGAAATGTTTCATTACATATTTCTGCTATACACAGACAAGTGGAAGCTCTACAACATAGTGGTTTCAACACACTGCTAACGTGGGTGAATTTGTACTGTAACAAAATAATCTAATAATCTAAGTCTATATTCGCCCACATTCTTTAGGAAGAACATTTAGTTTATTGAAGTTTATAGAAACCAAAAAAGGCCTTGTAACTGAAAAGCATAACACGGTAAATTAATTGACTTGTAATAGACAACCATTATAGAGATTGCACTATTTCTTTACTGGTTAAATGCAAAACGTGAAGTGAGGAACATATTAGTTAATATATAAATATATATTAGCATTTGGGACCATGTCCATCAACGAGGCCTATGGGTGGGCTACTGTATGTATATAAAATGTCAATATAGTTTGCTTAACATGTTTACCTTTCTGTCTTTATACAGTGTAAAATGGGTGAGGGTTTTTAAATAGTGAAGTGAAAATGTGATACCTGTGGACTCTGCACTCAACAAAATAACCATTTCCATGTGAGAACTTAGCCTCAGAGCCTTCCTAAAAGTAGTGCAATCATTTGAGGCTGATCGATTTTTTGTTTAGTTTTTTTGCCTGTTCCCTGTTGAAGCATGCGATCGATGATTCAGCTCTTCTACGGTTTAGCTTAAGGAGCATAACACAAAACGGTCTGTTTTTACTGAGTTTATTTCCAGTCTTCACTGTGGCTAATGCATGAACATCCACTAATTACACACAACATGTTTGTTTGATTTGAACAAGGCTACACGTACATCTCATTATGTTTGAACCAGACTGCAAATAAATAATAATAAAAAAAACAATTCACTAGGTGTAAAATTTAATTGCAGTACATGCAGGCAAACATCTAATGTGCACCATTAACAGTGAGTCCATGTGACAAACAACCAATCAGAGGAACACAATAAACACTCAGGACTGGACACGTAGGAGAAATGTTGTTGGAAATAGGTTGAATGAGAAGGTACCAAACCCACTATGAACGTGAATAGGTCTTGCTAACTGGGTTAATAATCAATGCTAGTGATATAAAGTTCCCATATAACCAATTATGACAGAATACAAGTGGCATAGTAAAAAAAAAGTTGCAACATTTGCACACAGGTACATACCATAAAGACGCAGAACTGTATCGATTTGGGTACTTCTTCGATGAATATTAATTAAGTAATTAATTAATTACGGGCTAAAACTGTGAACGCAATAACTCAAAAAGATCTTTTTCGACTGTTGCACACAGGTACATATCATGAAGATGCAGAATTGGAATGAGTTGGTACATCTCGTTTAATTAAACCAATAATCCACAGTGATCTTGGCAATTGTATATTTAATGTACATAGGCAGATTACAGAGGTCAAATAAAGAATGCCTCTATAGCGCCCCCATGTTTATGACCCCTATGGGACCCTGGACACACTTACTTTGGCAGAGAGCAATGAAA
>JAVQKC010125969.1:0-10313 GCA_036025475.1 Philypnodon macrostomus
GATCACAGAGGAGCTGTTTCAGACAGAGGGAGAGTGAGCCGTGAGGCCCGATCACAGAGGAGCTGTTTCAGACAGAGGGAGAGTGAGCAGTGAGGCCTGGTCACAGAGGAGCTGTTTCAGACAGAGGGAGAGTGAGCGGTGAGGCCCGATCACAGAGGAGCTGTTTCAGATAGAGGGAGAGTGAGCCGTGAGGCCTGATCACAGAGGAGCTGTTTCAGACAGAGGGAGAGTGAGCCGTGAGGCCCGATCACAGAGGAGCTGTTTCAGACAGAGAGAGAGTGAGCCGTGAGGCCTGATCACAGAGAGCACATGGGTGGGCTTTTGAAGTTCGCTTGCCCGCTACCCCTTGTTCTCTGCTCGTTGAGCAGACTCTCTGTGGTGAGAAGAGTTTAAAAGACTATTTCAAATGTATTTATCATTGATGCATGATGAAGTTTACTGTTGTGCTGATGTACTTCTTCATCAACTAATCTTAATAGCTCACCAATTAAATTTATTTTGACACGTCAATTAAATATATATATTCACTATTTACTAACAGCTCTAGTTTACATCTAAGAAAGTGAAATATGCTGGAGGGCCAAAAGCAATAAATCACATTTTTCATGTTGCGGGCCAAATTAAATCTTGCCAGTTGCTGCAACTGGCCCCCGGGACCCACTTTGGGCATATGGTTTATAGTATGGTAAAGTTGAAAGGAACTGGGCATTTTTATTAAGAAAATGTATCAATCTGATAGGCATACTAATGCAACTGCCTGTTAAAACATCACATGTCTGCGGGAGGAGAATGGCCACCTTGCCCTTGAGAAGGCTACAGCAACTCAAATATCACTTATTACAAACAGTTTGCAGAATATCTCTCTGAATGCACAAGATGTCAAACCTCCTAACAGATGGTTAAGGTTACGATTAAGGTTAAGGAGGACATATTTCCCTATGGGGACAATAAAGTGTAACCTTAACCTGAATAGCATTACTTGTGTAGAAATAGTGCATTATTGGTAGCAGGAGTTTTTTCAGCAGCAATTTGGTTGCATAACATTTAGTTCTTGTTTGCTGTTATTTAAGTAATATTTTAAAAAGCAGTCATTTTCTTTGAGAACAGTATTAGTAACTTTAACAGTAACTTCATTTATCAGTTCTTTACTTCAGTACAGATTGTTGAGAGGTTGGTCAAACTGTGTTAAAATGTGGTAAGATTTCACAAATCCATACTTGGACCGTAATATTACTCTCAACGGGTTCCAGTCAATCTATTCCATAAAAGATTTCCTATGATCACAGGCGTTGCTACTATATCACCATCAGTGAATCCAGGATGATTAAAAAGATCCATTATGACAGTTGTTTAATTTGCCAACATTCAAAGCATCACAAAAGCCCTCATTTGAGTTTTTTTATGAAAGAGCATGTCCTTTATTTATTACACCCCCCACTGGGAGCACTAAGTATGGTATAAGCTCATCACCATATGCATGTGAATCAGTATTATGCTTACAGTGGGAATTTGTTAGCCCGCCTTTCATCATACAATGAACTAGCAGTGTATTATAGCAGTCTTTTTAGGGCGCAGAGTTGGAGGAAAAATGGCATTGGTATTAAAAGATTATTCTAATGTCACAGGTTTTATGCCGGGAATGAGGTCGGGATATAAAACATCTTCTTTGTTAATATGATTATCAGTCTTCTTATTACGCCTGCCCTTTGACAGTCTACACTCATCACTCTCTGAACCGCATTTAATCACTTCTATAAAATACAGTGAAAGTGCATAGACTATCCAGACTTCATGTTGAAAAACCTAATACAAAAATCCTGTGCCGACGTGATGAACGGCCCTTTCCAAAAATACAGAGGATATATCATTCATATGCTAGCGTGCAATTGGATCTCCCAACTGTCTAGAAATATTAATGTTGCATATTAAGTTATATGGGAACTGTAAAATATATTGATTTTTATTTTATTTTTTGTACCTAAAATGCTAAATGGTAAGAGATCAGCTGTTTTTGGTTTCAGGTATAATGTAATGGACTGTTGTTGACCTTGACAAAGATGCTAGTGTGGTCTCTCATTTATTGCATTCGATTTCAAGGGCGAGTTTACCGATGTATAGTAAACATGCAAAAAGCTTGTTGTACATGACATGGCCAACAAAACACATACCGCTACGGCTCGTAAACGACTACTGATTGGCCTGTCAGCAAAAACGGCGAGAAATGCAACGCTATGAGCAAGAGACCAGCCCCTCTGCTTTTGAAAAAAAAAGGTAGGCGGGCTCGTATACCAGGCTAGGAATTTAAGCTCTGAGACCTTATGTTGCATTAGCTGAGAGTGTTTAGCAATGCAGTTATGAACGTCACTCTTTTATTTGAGTGTATTTCTTGTTTGGCATTATAGTGGACTTTTATTGTCACATCAGGACAACCTTTCAACTGGATGGCATCCTTCTTGGCTTTCAAGATCAACAATCAATTTTGGGAAATGATTGTAAACAAAAGTAAATTGCAAAGAGTTAAATGTAGTGCAGTTGTATTTTGTCTCTGTTTATTAGATCTCCATTAGCATCAGCAGCTATTCTCCCTGGGGTCAGAAGAGAAATAAAAAAGTACAGTTTACATTTACGACAGATGTTATTCCAATTGAAATATTAGAAAAACATTTTACATCAGTTTACAAAACTAAAGACTAATCTGTGGTCATGTGACTGGATCTCATTTTGTAACCTGAAACACTGAAAATAAAACGTATATTTCCATCTGTCTAAAACATTTGCACAGTGCCGTACTATTGTGAGATTGAATAAAATAAAAAGCACACATTAAAAATCTACACAGAAGCCATCGTAGGACAGAGATACCACAAGCATTTAAAAGCCAAATGATCCGACATGCCTTAAGCTTTCTCAGACCTTCCCATTTCCTGTTGCTCCCTGTAGACTCCTGCTGCATGTTCTAACTAATAGCAGGCTCAGGGTTCTCCTCCTTGCTGAATTATCCAAATCATTCCCCATTAACCGTTTTAATGGAGAGAAGAGATTCAAGGACACCCTCAGAGTTAAGATTATCACTTCAAAGACAAGCTGTTGACACGGAGAAGTGCTAACGATGGTAATGAATGAGTCATGAGCGGCATCTTTGGTCAGAGGCCTGCAGCTCGGCCAGCCACGGTCCTCACCTGACTTCCATACAGAGGTGGAGATGTGTGGAGTTGTTTTGGAGGTTGAATGTTCGTGGGTTGACTCTTGTTTAGTCTCTGTTGTCAAGTCAAACAGGTTGTTGTTCATATGTGGGTTTCATGTTGACAGTTAAACAGTGAGAACACATTTGGTCGGGGAGCTATTTGGAGTTGGAATGCCACAGGTAACTTCATTAACTTTTGTTGTCAAGTTGTGACTGAAGCAGAAGGTGCTATAGATTTGCTCTATCTATTCTCTTAAAAACAATGAGTGTCAGGTTATGGTCTACTACAGGACATTGCAACAGTTTAGAAAATAGTGTGTCTGTTGGTATTCAGACTCATTCAGACTGAATGCAGTATGTGTACGGAGCAGGTTCCATAGGTCTTCCTCCGGACTACTATTCACACACAGTGCGGTCCGTGTGCTGTATGTGTCCAGACAAATCCCCTCTCGCTGGTGCAGGTGGAGCACAGAGCTGCACGCTGTTTGTATATGAAGCCGTATGCGGCAAACACACAGTACTGTATGTTTATTATATTGCTACTTATCTCTTTTTGCACACTTTCTTACCATGTACTATTATTGCATATTATTAGTACTTCATGATTATCTTAGCGAGTCTATCCAAAGCATTTCATTGCATTTTCTGACCCTGTGTTGAATGTGCATATGACAAATAAACTGAAACCTGAAACATACTGCAGCTGGTGTGTTAGCCCAGCCTTCAGCAGTTTCTTTTTCTGTTAGTACACATTACTGTACACTAGATAACTACAGTATATACGTGTAATATATATATAGTACATAATGTATGTTTATGTTGTTACTGGCACAAAAGTGGTCTTGTGGCTGATATTAAAAAGACAGAGTTCTCAGAACAGTTTAAAATACAAGAGCTGAATGTCAAGATGTTTTCAGGTTTGCTGTATTGCCTCAGATTTACATGTGAGGAGCTTTGTACTCTTTGTACAAAGAGGTTGAAATTGATAAACTCAAGAAAGACGTCTTGTTCTCTACATCGAGCAGTTCACAAAAGACCTGGTGAAAAGTTCAATGCCCAGTTGAAATACAATGACTGAGAGAGAGGGGCTGGCGTGAACTTGACCTAAGCGGCAGCATTTAATGAGAACAAAACTCCATAGGTGATCAATACCCTCTATCAATTCAGACTTTAAATGGAGTCTGCTCACCAGGCGCCCCCATTCTATGAAGCCACACATGGTTTTAAAGGACTGTTTCAAAAAGGAGACTGTCAGAAAGTTGCCATGCGGCTAAAGTCTCTTTTTGTCCTTCTCTAGAAATACAAATATTCATCAAATAACGCACTTTCTCCAAAAAAACATTATAAAAAACATAATTCTCTTTGTTGATATAGTGAGTGCTAAATGCTAATAAATGCAGCTAAATTGATCTGTTACCAATAAATATCAATGGTAGTGCTTTGTTTTGACGCACACAGTCAGCAACTGTACCTCCCAAAAATTGTAAACGAAAAATAGAAAATTGTGCCATTCAAATGTATGCATTACAACACAATAGAGTAAAAAGATCATTAAAAAATACACAAATGCACAAGATGCACAACACAATAGAGTAAAAAGATCATTAAAAAATACACAAATGCACAAGATGAAATTTTCGCACACAGTCAGCCACTGTACCTCCCAAAAATTATAAACGAAAAATAGAAAATTGTGCAATAAGCTACAGCCATTCAAATGTATGCATTACAACACAATAGAGTAAAAAGATCATTAAAAAATACACAAATGCACAAGATGAAATTTCTTGGCCGATACCGATATTTCAATTACTAATTTGGCCGATACCGATTCTGATACCGACATATATATAACATGCTTTAGTCGGCTATATTTCTTGAACTTTAATAATCTACCTATGAAAACTGTTGTCAATAGATAATAAATTAGTTGTATTACATTTTGTCACACTAAAGCTATTTCCAATGGTCTTTTATTCCTCTGTCTGTGTCTAACCCTAAATATTCAAAGTCATTCCATTTCGAACAACAGATTAACATTGTCCATCTGTACAGGCCGATAACAATATTAGTCAAAATTGTAAATATTGTCCGATTGTCTGTGCACCACTATTAAAAAAAGCTAACATCTGCCAAAGTGATTATTTGTAAGATAAGTCCCATAAATAACCGTAAAATCCAGGTGTGACTATGAGAATTAGAAAAGACTACCTGGACATATTTGAACTAATTCAGTATTTTGATTTGCATCTAATGGTAGTGACTGCTCGTTGACATCAATATTGGATCACAGAGTGTCCCGGGTGAAGCCTGTCATATGGAGATGTGAGGGAGATGTGTGTGTTGAGAGAGCTTTGGGTGTAAGGTCAGCACTCAAGTCCCATCTGAACCCCCTTCCATTTTCCATGAGAGCTCCCCATGCAAGTCAACGGGCCAACACTGTCCCAACTGACCGCTGTGATCTATGGCCAAGTGTGGTCTCCACTCTGCCCGATCGGACCCAGCACCTCTGTCTCTCCAGCCAACTGGCCTCCTTCCCCGATAGCCGGGCCAGGGCTCCTCCTGCTTCCGTATGTTATCTGCTTTTTTTAGGCGTGTGATGGATGCCAGGCGTCCCCGGGCGGCCTTCGAAGCCGCACCACGGAGGGGGATTAAACAGATTTTTCTCTTTTTTTCAGCAGAGGGGATGGATGAGTGTAATCACCTATAATCTCAAATTCTAGGTCTCTTGATATTGTACCAGAGTCTGTTTGGGCCATTTGGATCAGCTCCCTCTGGTCGCCTATTTCCAACCATGAAAAAGATATGTCATAGCGGTCAGAAAGTTAAGAATAGAATTGAATAGAATTTAAGTGGACATGCGCTGTTCTTAAGTGCTATTGAGGCCCTGTCAAGCGGTGGCCCCCGCTCCGAAGACTGAACACCCAGGACCAAAGTCACTTTGACTAGGCTGCACTTGGTTATTGATCCAGGCTAAAATGGAAACCCTCAGGAAGCCCAGCTTCTAAACGTGTAGTAAGGAGGATAACGTGAGAGGCTTGATCGTGTATTTTTACAGTGAACATAAAGTTAAAATGAGAGATTAAGACGATTCACAAATGGAAAATGAGTTGATTTCTATCAGAATACCTAAAACATGCATAATAGGCTAATCCTTGGTTCTCCTGACCAAGCTCCTGACTTGACAGAAATATTTTCATGGCAATAATATGTCAAAATATTTACAAAATGACTTTCTGATACTAAAAATGCCCAGAAACTCCATGCTGACTTATTTTTAGTTACTGCTTAGCAAAGTGTTATAAGTTCATCATCAATCATTCTTTGGCCCAATGAATAAATATTGGCCAAGCACTGATGCAATGTCTAACAATACAAACCATTAGGCTGGCATGGCCTATAGAGTTAAACCTAGAGCTATTTTTGTGTATTTGTATTTCACAGTTGGGAATTGCTTTATGTAATTTGACAGACCAAACAACATAGAAGATGGGGTTAGACAAAAATAAAATAATCCCTAATACAGACATCAATACTTATTATATTTTTAGTGTCTGAAAGTATAATATGATCGCCAAACCAGCATTTACACAGAATATACCGAGAGAACTCTAAGGTGGCAGTAAATAGAAACAGGACAGAGACAGTGGCAGTGTTCATAAAAGTTAAATATCCTTCTACAGATATCGATACCGCCAGACGTCCAACGCATCGGACCGCTCTCGAAAATAACATTCATGAAAGAAGAATAGCGGCGAGAGAAGAAGAGGTGTGAAAATGAAATGTCATTTCTTGACAGGGATGTCTGAGAATTAAGCCGGCAGTGAAGTGTGACAAAGTTGTTTGGTGACAAGGCAGCAGAAGACAATTTCCAACACTTCCCTCCAACAAGTGTTGGCACCCAGGAAGACGGTGAAGCGCTCGGAGATGAAGCAGAGCGGCAGCCGGAGAGAGAATTATAATGCGTCTGTGTGAGCACCATTAAATACATTAGCCATAAGAGATGTGGGTATGGACAGCGGTGTGAAATATTACATCAGCTGTTTTCACCTATTAGCTTTACAGTATAATGCACAGTATAGCAGACCATATCATAACTGACCTAATACAGGATATAACGCATTTTCAAGTACGACAAGGCAGGACAATGTTTGACATGTAACGGCAAAAAAATGAATTCAATCATTCATCATGTCGAATTAAATTATTTGCATAACAATACATATACAAACATTTAACAAACAGAATATTGTGCACAAACATAGAGACCCTTTCAAAGTTTGTGAACAGAAAGTTCTAAATTCCAGAATGGAAGCAACTGGAGGCAAGACCATAATATTAGAGAAATTAAAATTAGCCACAAAATATTGCCAATGAATGTGGTTTTGACAAATGATAACCACTCTGCTACATGTAGGTGATGTCAGTGCCTGGTTAGGAAACATTAATGACTGTATCTCACACTGTATGTTTATTTAATGTACACATTAGTATACAGTTAGCATTTTGGCTGATTTTTAGGCTTTACTGGACAAGTCCTTACAGAAATGTTGATGACCATAATAGTTTTGAATTTTATGCTCTGAATTACACTACTTTTTTGTAAAGTTAACTCACTTTTCTCCAGTCGCCTCCATTCCGGACCTTTGAACATTCCATATGACAAACATTTAAAAGACACCACACAAGTTCTGGACACCACACACATACTGTACACCACACACATACTGGACACCACACACGTACTGGACACCACACACATACTGTACACCACACACATACTGTACACCACACACATACTGTACACCACACACATACTAGACACCACACACATACTGTACACCACACACATACTGTACACCACACACGTACTGGACACCACACACGTACTGGACACCACACACGTACTGGACACCACACACGTACTGGACACTATACACATACTGTACACCACACACATACTGGACACCACACACATAGATAGATTTTGGACATACTGTCCTTACCTTTGTGTTTTTGAATTTCAAAACTGTTGGATGGATGAAGATACACATATGTTAAACCTCTGATGCCTGCTCTTTTGTGAATTAGAAAAAGCCCATTGGCATGCTGAGCAGTCGTCTTCTGGGATTATCAGTTTTACAACCTCGGGTCATGGTACTAAATGTCTCACCAGCACATTTGCTCTTTGGTTCTCTTTTTTTTTCAAAGAGATGCTAATGTGAACCCGAGTCCAGAGCTTGATTTCTGTGTCGTCTTCTCATCTGACGTGTCACCAGTCCATCGTTGATCAAGGCTACCGGTAAGTAGCCAGGATTTCACTGTAATGGGCCTCTCTTCTATTACGATGTGTAAAGCACTCCATTAGTTTCTGTGTTCATGAATCATTAAGGAATGGTTATGATCAGGCCGGCTCCATGATGAAGTACTGATTGAGGAAATGGGAAGTGCAGAAGCTGCCCGGGGGTCACAGGTGCATACAATATTCTTAAAGGCTAAATGAACAATCACACATTAAGGCGAGATGAGCTGAGGGACTGGGTACGTCAGTGTCTAAGACAAGACCACCAGACTTGAGAGAGAAATAATAGTTCTGAGCTTTTTGGCAATGAGTTTATTTTGAACAGTATGAAGATACAATGATTTTGAGAAAATTTTATTCCCAATTTAACAAAACAGGATTATAATGAAGATGTTGTTTTAAACAGTCACTTGCTATGGCAAACAGACAGTGTCATCCATAAGGCCTGCATTGTGCTTGTGAGAGTGAAATTGATGAGTTCATCTTGGTCTCATTATTGTCATGATGGATCAGATTGCTGACTTCCCTCAAAGGCGGCTTAATGACTCGTTGACACAAATCTGAATGACTGCCTTCACCGGTGGCATCCATTAGTGTGCCACACAAAGCTCCTGGTTGTGCTTAAACAAAATTGATAATTACCAAGAGCTTTCATCATTGTAACAAATGGCTCCAATAAAGGGACAATTCATATTGCATTTAATGCATTCATTCCTGTCACCCAGGCTGCCCAGGCTGCTTTATAGTCTACGGCTGATTCTTAACTTTGATTTATCATTCTTTTGTTTTGGTGCAGCTATGAATTTTTATAATTCCACTTGACAAATATGTTGTAGGAACACAACAGAATGCAAGGTGAGGTGTAAGCTCTGGAGTTTGCTGCCTTTGATTGACTCTCAGACAGAACTCATGCAATACACAGCACAATAACAAGGTGGCGACCTTATCATAATTACAGCTTCTCCTGTCTTCTGTCTCCTCTATCTCATCTCCTCGGGTTTTGCCTTGTTTCTCACTGTTGTTAATGCTCATCCTCTAATGGCTATGGCGTCTTCTCCGGCAAGCCTTTAAAACGTTTGTCTGCCTCCTCCTTCCCCTTACTTATTTAATAATGAGGCCACAAAAGGCAGTGTCTCTATTCATAATGGAGCAGCAGCAGTGGAGCCATGTTGGTTGGCATGCAAAGCACATCAAAGCGTTGAGCAAAAGCCACAGAGACATCTAATTGAGAGATAAATTAGACCTTTGCGACTGATTGACTTGAGAATCGGCTCAACTTAGTCCTTGTCAATACAGAACCGGTGTGGCGGAGTGTTGAAAGTTACCTCCCGCACACACATACACACTGTGAGTCTATATCTGGAGATGTGAAAACGCTGGCTCATTTGAGCTGGGGTTTTTCGACATGCTGATGGTTGTCTGTGCCAGTGACAAGCACGCTTCCATGTTTATTTCTCTCTATCTGCGCTGGAGAGTTCAGGATCTCATGCTACCTTGTATAATCTGAAAGAAAATAACAGATGATTACTCCCAGTTTGAGACAGCAGAGAAAGTCATGGCGAAGGAATATTTGCTAGTGTGATTTCCATCGGGTTGACTGACAAAGGCTTGGGTTTCATTCAGTCCCATTAGACACAAAAGCATATTGCACTGATTGAGCATCTCAACTATTCTCGCTATGCCACAAAGAATTTAGAGGGCTTTTGAAGACAGTAACACCATTCATATCCACCCAGGAAGATGTATTTATAGTGCGGAAATGTGGCGTACCCCAGGGGTCTTTTACACCTGTTTAAAACCATTTTACTGTATAAATGTGTAAAGCTA
>JAVQKC010125970.1:0-13544 GCA_036025475.1 Philypnodon macrostomus
GGCAATGTGGGTTAAGTGTCTTGCCCAGGGACACAACGACAGTGTGCGCTCAGACGGGGGCTCGAACCACCAACCCTCTGGTCGAGGGGCGAGCGCCTACCCCACTGCACCACTGCCGATTCTCTCTCTTTCTCAGGGGAGTCCTGGCCCCAATGGGGAACATTATTTACCTATTGTACAGCTACTACTATCAATGCATCAGAGACAAAGAGCATATAGATACTCAAAAAGCTTTAAAAGTACTAGCCACAGCTGTCTTGGGGAAGACTGTCACAGATATGGCAGACATACATGAGCTATGTCCTCTCCCACCACAACCAAACATGCTTATCACAAGAACACATTCCTACATAGGCAAAAAGGTTGAACTGTCTTGCCCAAAGACATTAGTGAACCATTAACCTTCTGGTTAGTGTGCAACTATCCTGAGCCATTGAGCTGCCCATGACTGTTGCTGTGGTCACTATCTGCCCCAGGGCTACTGTGGCTACAAAGCTTACTACCACCAAGACTATGGAGTAAATAATGAACTAAGCTGGATGTAGTGAAAAAAAGCACTCTAGAATATGCCATACACACACAGCATGAACTTTACCAATCCATTCTCAGCACTAACCTCAAACATGCCTTGAAATACCTACTGGCAAAACAATTTCAAATTCCAATTTTACTTTGGACGTGAACCGCTGTGCTGATGTGTAGAACTAACTCGGTCTCCAGCAGGTGGGGACGCCTGAAGTGCGGAGCTAAAGAGGATCTGCTATTGCCCGGGACTGGATTTATGGACGCCATGTTAAATGATGTCTATTATCCATCTGCCAGTACCAGCACTCGTCCTGATTGAGGAGCACACAACAGCTGCAGGATGGAGGCGCTGAAGGTCAAACACTACAATCTAATCCGCTGCCAAGAGGAGAGACCACCTCCCAGATACGCCACAATATCAATAAAACATGCAGACGGGTTGGAAATCATGCTAACAATTGGCTTTTGTGGCAATAAAAAACAGGATTTGTGTCAGTGGTCAAATGCGATAGCCATGGGTTGCTTAGTAAATTAGCGAGCAAGAACGTCACACCAAAGACTCAAAATGGATGTGGTGCCATTGTTCTTCATTGTCCAGCTTGTACCACCCGCCTAAGGCCCATAGTTTGAAGCTATTGTTAGGAGTTAATTTTATATCAAAAGTCTTCAAAGTTAGGGTGCAAGGTGGCAGGGTCCTCCTTCGTAAGCAGTTGTGGGTTCAACCCCTCTCTACGACAAATGGAGTCTGCATGTTCTCCCTGTGTTACCAACTTCCTCCCACTACCCAAACACATTATTTTAATTGGTGTCTGTAAAATTGCCCCTGAATGAATGTGAGAGTGTAAGGTTGTGTGTCTAACCCGCCTCAGGCCCATAGAAGAATTAGTTCAAATATTTAAAAAAAACTTCTATCTGCTTTCTTACCTGTTTTGTGGCCTCTGCGGTTGTCTTCAGCTCGGTCCATAGACCCTAGCCTCTCCTGGACTTGCCGGTGGTGCTCCAGGGGTCCGGACATGGGGGGCCGCTCCAGTGAAGATGCCTTTCTGTCGCCGGGGGCCACTACACAGCCTACACTGCGGGCCCCCTGGATCCGACCCTGCCCCTGACAGGGAGGGGGCTCTGGAGGTGGAGGTAGGTCTGGGGATAGGACACACAAGGTAGGTTTAGTTCTGGTTGAATGAAAATGTTGTTGGATTTGTCATTTTAGCTCAATTCATTTAGTTAGGATTAAAACCTAATTTGTTCCTAGCTGTACCTGGTTTTGTCTTATGGTTTAGTCCTGTGTTTAGTTCTTGCCGTTTCTGTTCATTGCCATTTTAGTCCTGTTTAGCTAGTTCAATTCATTTAACCATTTAGCCAGTTTAATTCATCGTTATTTAGCTGTAACTGGTTTCGTCCTATCTTGGTTTAGTTGTGAGTGCTTGTTCTTGTTTTAGTCTGGTTCAAACTAGGGCTGGGAACCTCAGTCCTAGAAAGTTTAATCGCTTATTGCTCACCGTCTGCTGCCGGGTCTCTCCGGTGGGGTGTGGTGCCCGGGTTGCGGCCCTTGCGCTGGGCTCGGGGGACTCGAGGGGGGCCCAGACTCTGGGAGCCCCCTGTGCTGCCGTCTGTGGAGAAGGGACTGCTGGGGCGGGGTCGGTGGGGCAAGGCTTTACCTGTACAACACAAATGTGACAGATTGTTATAACATAATATTTAGGTGTGAGGTGTTTTCAGCAAGGCAATCTGAAAGAAATCCACCGAACAATACACAGAGAGAGATTGCATCAAGATAAAAAAGATACATCCCCAAAAGCTTTTCAATTACTATATTATTAAATTGATTTAAGCAACTTGGCTGCATTGAAAACATCTAAGACAATAATAAGGTTTTGAGAACTTGAGAAGATGGTTCCCAAAAAGGCCCAGCCATACTCTCTGAAGGTTAAGAAATAGAAAGCTTTACTTCAATTCAAGAACGCATGTTACAGACAGAAAAAGTAGAGGCCAAAGCGGAAATAGCATCCAAGTGAAAAGAGATATAGCCACTGAACAGCTTGAAACATAGGCAGAGTAGATAGTCCCGGCCATAGGAGAAAATCAGGAATGAGGTTTCTGGCAATGCTTAAAGACACACATGAAGAGAAATTGAATCGGAGCTCGACAGGGACAAGATAGCCAACGAATAGCCAGCAGAGCAGACCCCCTATCCTCAGTGAAAAGCTGTGTGAAAATGTGAAATCTGTGTTGCAAATCAAGTTTTACAACATGTGATCATCTTTTCAGCAATGTCAAGTCAAAGCATGTGAAAGCAAATAAAGCAGAGAGCATGAAAGAGACAACACGGCCGCCGACAGCTAGCAGATTAGGCACCCTTAGCTAGCCTTACTGAAATCCCAGAATTTCAAAACTTGCAATGAAATAAAATCAAAGCTTGAGAGAGACCATTTGCCTGCCTGACACCCAGTCCAGGCAGTGCAGGACAGAGCAGAGGAAAGGTTCCCCTGTCCCGGGACACACCTCTCTTACTGAGGCTGGTGCCCTCCAGCCTGTAGCCTGCCCTGTCCGCGGCCGCCACCAGGGCCTGGGCGAAGTTGCAGTGGGTGAATAAGGAGCCGTCAGAGGAGCTGCCCAGACTGGACCTGTGACTGGAGAAGTGTCGCTCATCCTCAGAGGCAGACCCCCAGCCGTTCACCATGGAGCCTGCAAAACCACAGCTTTCAACAACCCAGCATAGGGCCTCCTCCTGCTTTTCCTACAAGTTATGGTCATTAAGAGGTCAGTTATATTATTTCAAGTCTAATTTTTTACAATGACATGGGTTTTAAAATTCAAGTCATTTTTGTAAAATTAACAGCAGATTGACAGACAACCATTCATATTCATTTAGGGATGCACTGATACTGATTCTGGATCTTTGATTCTGTCTTTGATTGGTGCCGATCCAGGCCCAGCAGAATGATGGGTGGATTAGTAAATGAGGCCGATACTGGAGCTGATATCATTTATTATACTTTGGCCTAATTTTGAAGAATAATGTGTCAAATTAACATCAAATCACAATTTTGATGGTCATCTGGTCTTAGTTGTATTATGTTTTCAGTTTATTATTTCTGATTATACACAGTAAGGGTAGAAATAGCCATGCCTTTCATTTTTTGCATCAGTATTGGTGGAAATCGGTTATTAATCAATCCACAAAGACTGAAAAAGCTGGATCGGTGCGTCTCTACATTCATTCACTATAGCGTCACAAATGACCCGAGAACTCTGATGATACACAGCAATCGTATCATCATAATATTCAGTAAAATATACAATATTTCTAAGGGAAGATCAGCACTGGGGGCCTAGACAAATGATTGTTACTCGTTTAATGTTTGCTTCTCATTTTGTGAAGCCCCCTAAGACAAGGACTATACAAAATGTATTTAATTGAATAAAAAAAGGAGACATTTCTAAAACCAAGGGGTAAAATAAAAAAAAATTAAAATCGTTGTTGACTATGGCTGCTCCATTATGGGAAAAACAACAATCACAATTATTTTGGTCATAATTGAAGTCTGATTATTTTAAAAATCATAGGGTCAAGATACATATTTATATGGAATTATTTTATTTAATTTCAATCCATACATTTTAACTGAAGAATCAAATTGAATATTGCTTTTTAAAATTAGCTCAAACGGTTAACTCTATTCAAAATTAGATATTTTATTTTCGCCTCAGCTATATGGCACAATTCAAAATGAGTGTAGACCTAATGAATTGTTTTTTCTCGATTATTTAGTTGTAATTGAAATTGGCACAGTCCTAATTCCAACCATATCACAAAATCCTCTACTTTTCCAAAAATGTCTGTGTTAGCTGGTATTGACCACCTTCAACGAACCTAATAAAAAGTGCATTGCTTTGTATTTTGTCATTTATTAAAATTCATATTTTAGTCCCTCTGCCTGAGCGGCTGTAACCTTTATGCATGTGTGCTCCTCCATAATGAACATCTGTGCTGCTATTCAGTCGGATCAATGCCCTCTGTAATCATAGCACAAAGAGCAAAATATGAACACTTAGATGATTCTGAGCTAGCTGCGGGGCATCTATGGAGTTTTCATGCATTACCCACAGCAGCAGGTAAAATGGTCTGTGTCTTTGATTTTGTAAATAGGCACACCTGTACAGAGCCTGAGGACACAACAGTAAAATGGACCACAATTGTTGAACATGAAAAAAAAAAATACCTTGGAAAATGATGGCTGCTATGTAAAATGACACTCAAACTGTGGTACAGGGACCTCTGGAGGTACTTGAGCTCTTTCTACAGGTAATTCTTTTTGCAGTTCAAGCCTCTTTTAATCTTAGTGGCTAAGACCTGGTTATATCTTGGTTTGGTTCTGGTTCAGACCTGGGGTAGTTCTGTTTTAGTCTTGGTTGAGTATTAATTTAACATTTTTTAACCTGGGTTAAGTCTTGGGCTCTGTTAAGTTCAACACAGATATATGTGGAAAGCCCAATATTTTTCTGGGATGGAACTGAATTTTGAAAACCAATGACCTATGCATCTTGAAGTCAAACACTAAGTAGACTAAAATTATAGTATAGCCTGTGTTTCCATACAGAGTAGATCTATGAAACCACAGAATTCACAATCCATTGATTTTTCTTCCCACTTACAACCCAATGTTATCTACTTTGACCTTATTTCTGTTTGCTAGTGCCCTCTGACTGACCCTTATCTCCACACTGCCTTCACTCCCTCCCCAGCTCACGGCCATATCTGCGAATGTGCCATGAATTAGTACCACCAGCTCTGTTCTTGGGCCGGTGCCACTGGAACTACAGCCCCTGCCAAATCAGTCCCACATTAGCCGACTGTTCGCTCCCGTCTACTCTGCCAAAATCCACTATTTTTATTGGCAGACAGGGCCGTTGGTATTTAAAGTGTCAGCCTGGCGTGCTGATGTAAAAGCAAAAAAATCACAGTTAAGTACAAGCACAGATTCATAACTCAGAAGTATTGGATTATCAAACATGGCGGCGTGTCTTTTATTTGATGATGTAACATGATAAATGCCAGCCAAAATGATTTTCATGAGCCAGGAAGTAAACGCTTTGCTACACTGCTAGCCTTAATCAGTGCTAGAAGAAAAAACAAAAAAACACACATAGTTTTTAGGTTCAAGTTCAAGATGTGATTTAGATCTTGGTTTTAGACCTAATTTGGACCTTATATGAGTCGTACCTGGAGCTTAACCCTAGCAACTATATGGACATTAGACAGGACATCCTGAACAATGGTCAGCGAGTTCCAAGACTGACACAAATAAAAGTGTATGCCATTGATTTGTCCCATATAATGTCTCATAGCATCCAAATGAAAAAGAAGTATACTCAAAAGGTTTTCTGCCCAAGATGGTAATGTGCTGTCTCTATGTCAGCCACTATGGGCCTTAGGTGGACTGTTAATTGCAGGGTTGGCATTTTGGGACATACACTAACAGACAACCCAATCCAATATCAACTATTTTCCATCAAAGATCTTAACTGTATAGACACTAGTAAACCCCAAATTGAAATGTTTACTGAATGATCAAATCAGGAGTTTGTGGCGCTTGACCAATACAGTAGAATCTGATTTGATGTTGCTGTAGAGGCAAGGGGAGGGACTACAGTAAAACCCTATTGGTCAAGCTTTTCCCCCCAATGTTTTAGCAATTTCTTGTTTCAAGAAACCTCCAGACATATTTCTACCACTACATATTTCTTTTCCAGTTTGACCAATTACCATGTTTTCACACATACAACAGCCTACTTCCTCAAAACTTTTAATATTCTCAACTTATTGAAGCAGTGAAACCTTCCTTTACAGTTTCCGGCTTTCAGAACATGATGTCAGGGGATTGCAGCCTCAACCTTCACGATTGCGCCAGACCCTCTCCAACTCTTCTCGGATTAACGGAAAACTTCTATGAAATACAGACTTGCATAAGGCTCTGAAGCCCATTACAAGTCCCTTTTACAGTGCTCTTTCAAATCTAGCACTTTTTTTTTTCAAAGACAGCAATTCCCACAAGTCCAATCCTCCCACGAAGAATAGAGAGGATAATGAAGTCGAGCCAGAGCAATGGGACTCTGGCTAGAAGGAACACTGGCTCAGCAAATCACAAATACAATGACTTTTTACCACCGTATTCCGACCTCCGGCGAACCAATCACACTACGATCACAGGAACATCGTTTGATAAAAATTCAATCTTCTCCAAAAGCAGAAATATTGCTTTTTTTGTCAAGCTCAATGCCAAGATTTGAGAGTTTCAATTGGATTTATTTTTCCCATGGCACTTTTAGTAATCTATTCATAATGACCATAGGTACAGGTAGGAACTTAGAAATTAGAGAATTTGCAAATGGTACTTTCTGGTGGAGTTTTTGGTGGGGTACACTAAGGCATACACTGTCAGACAACTACTAGTACTAGTCACTCATTACATTTAGATTTGACAATTCTTCTAACATGTGCACAATCATATAAAGAATATTTCGTTTTTTAGCATTTGACCTGTCTTTTCAATGAGGCCGGGAAAACAAGCCATGACTAGTGACACCAGTGTATTCAAACAGTGAATAGGGGATCTGTTCCATACAGACAATTATACTATAGGATTTCCAGGACTCTTAAGAATACCATTATTTCATCATGTTCTTTTTATTTTTCTTAAAGCTTCTCACTTAGCTTTCCATTCTCGCATTGATGGAGCAGGACCAGTAAAAGCTGTCTGGGTCCCTCCTGCCTCTAAAACTGATTTATCCTCAAATATAATCTGCATGTCATTAAACTCATCCTATTTTACCCCCCAACTCTACCCAACAACCCCATCAGCAGAGACGTGAGCTGGTCAGGGCAGGGTTTTATGGAGAATAATCAACCGCAACAGAGTGGTTTTACTTCAGGGTGGGGCTAAATGCTTCTGCGTATAAACTTATATAACCTATGATACAAAGGTATTACATTAGTTCCGTGACACACATACACAGGCATGCCGTTCATACTGAGTTATGTCCTTGGGCATGTATACAATTTCTTGTGTGATTTCTGTGCTGTGTTTGGTGGCAGACATAGAGGCTGTGGCTACAGAAGAAGTTTACAAACTTGTCCAGACAGACTACTTTTTTCATTTTCTCTACAGAGATGGGACTAACAGAGGCAGAGTAAACCATAGTTGACGCTAGGGGTGGGCAATATGGTGATAAAAATCCAATTGTGATATGAAGTTCTGAAAATCAGCTTACTCGAAGATCGAGGAATCATGATACAGTGCATTCATTTATGCTCTGCTCTTTCATATTTACTTTAACAATGCCAGTGTTCGTATTAACAAAAAATAGGAAATAATATTTAGTATTATGATGAACAGTGGATGGACTGGATGCACATTGATTTTGTAGTTATAAAGGTTTTCTGAAGACACTGATAGCAGTAGTTTACTGTGTAAGACAAAAACTACACACAACTGAACCGTATCGCCCACCACTAGTGGATGCTTAAAGTTTGCTTATTGCTGTTGTCTTATTAAGCCATTTGACTTTATTGACCTATGCATATCTTCAGGAAGTTTAAAAATAACCTGTTTATATATTATAAGGAGGACATGCAAACAATGTTTGTCAATGAGAGAGTACGAGTCAGTGAGAGTACGAGTCAGTAAGAGAGTACGAGTCAGTGAGGGAGTACGAGTCAGTGAGGGAGTACGAGTCAGTGAGGGAGCACGAGTCAGTGAGAGAGCACGAGTCAGTGAGAGAGCACGAGTCAGTGAGAGAGTACAAGCATGTTTACATGTGCAGTGGCTCCATGTTCACATGAAAAGACACCAACTCACCGGTTTCACTAGTTGAGCTAAGCTAAGCAATGATAGCCACCGGAGAGAGGCTAACCATTAACCACTCTAGCAACATGCTACATCTGAAGCTGACATATATAGCGTTAAAGCTACACTACCTGATCTTTTATTTAGGCAAAAATGGCACTTTAAGGTCCTCTGTGGGCTTTTTTAGAAGAGGTTTTGTTTTAGTGAGGGAAAGAAGTGTTTAACAAATCACACACTTCCCCGGGACAGGAGTGCTCTGATTGGTTGATACATCCATTATCTATTCAGAACAAGAATCTATCAGGAACAATGTGAGGGAACTGAGGCTTTTTTAAAAATTCACAGTTTATTCGCAGATATTTTTGTTTTTAAATTCAACGTTTGAAGGGCCAGCTCCAGACCGCTGCTCGTTATTGTCACACTTGTTGGTCTGTGAACATGTACGAGACAGTGTGTGCTTTATGTGAGACACAGGCTGAGGGTAAAGGGCGGGAGTGCATTCATTCAATCTTTTTTTTTTTTAGGCGTCCCTGCCATCCCACAAAATGAGGTAGTGCAGCTTTAAGTGGCCAATTCCACACGGAAAATGTTGATTAAATAGGCTAATAAATATGACTGTTTGTAGTGGGCGGGTCCTATGTGGAGTTTGGCAGCTGAGCTTCTCAGGAGGAGGAGAGGCAGTTTGTCTCAATACGTGTTCATCAACCAATAAAATAGCATGATTTTAGGTACAAATATATCAATGTTCTTCTTTGATACATAGAAAGTTGTTGATTTCAGTAGTATATATCTATGCAAGACTATCTATTAATATGGCACCAAAAACTATGTAGCTTCTATTAAAATGTCTTTTCAAGTTATGTATGCATTCCATACTGTGTTTTTACCAATATAATGTCCATTGATCTTGGGTTAGTGTAGACATGTCTGTATATAAGATAAATAGTGCTGGACATTTTGTAAAACAACACTGTTAAAAAAAATCAAAGAGCCATCCATCTGTTTCACAGAAAAATGGAATAGTCCTTTAAGAAAACGAGCAGGCGTTTATTCAGATTAATGAAGACTTGTCAGGGCTAGGGTGGTGATGGAAGCCACTTAGACCATGGGCTATAGTCAGGGACTCATCCATCAACTCCACACAGGGGTTGGGGGCCAAACGCAGGGCCCCTCCAGGAAATCATCAGCTTTTAATTCATCACAAATCACAGTCACGAGAAGACCGATCACTGCAGAGGGGTCTATTCACAGTCATTTATATTCATTTAGACACATAGATATATTTGAGACTTTGTGCGGAGTGGGTTCCGTATGGTCTTTTTCCGGACTTGCTGTGCTGTATGTGTCCGGGGCAAATCAGTTGAGCACGTGGTTGCGGAGCTGCATTCTGTCAGTGTGTGTGAAGCCACAGGCGGCGTCCGGACATCTTGGACTTCTTTCCTTTTTTGACAGGAGCGCCAGATCAGGGGTAAGAATGTGTAATGAATACAGTCTTTTTTTCCAAGGGCCATATTATCGACTTATCTCGATAACCGAGATAAGTCGAGATGAGCTACCCAATGAAAACTAAGACGCACATAAATTCACTGTCCACTATACAATTATTAAACAGTGTCAGAATAGGGCTTTCTTTTTTGTGGTAGTATCTAGTTTATTGCCCTCACATTGACAAACCTTCTGTGGGCCAGACATGGACTGGTCAAGGATTGCATATGGCTCTGGTCAACACATATCACATCAGGAAGGATTGGAACTGCGACAACCTAAGGGTCTGTGAAGGTCCTGCAGGGGGGACCCAGAGCCCCTACAATAAGAAGTAGGCCCAAACTGGCAGCCACACTTCCGTCAGTGTGCCCCAGGGCAGCTGTGGCTACATAAGTAGCTTACCAGGTGTGGGTTAATGAATAATAAAAACAAATTAAAAAATGTAAACTCTTTGAGAAAACCTTGGGCATTGTAAAGAGTAATATAAATCCAATCCATTATTATTATTATTATTTCATTTTATTAAAATATCACATCAAGCTATAGTTACGAGAGTGCTGTTTCTGATGTTTTTGAAGAGAAATGTGAATGAAATTGATGACCAGGTTTTGTATGTTGGGGGGTGCGATCGTTGGCTATTGAAGGGGACCACAGCGCTCTTGATTTTGAGAATGGCTGATTTAAATTGTTAGAACATGGAATTTTGGGCAAAATTGATACGAATGTTGTTGACCCAAAACAAATGCATCTTGATGAAATGAAATGTGCTGTAATTTTTCAGATTGTTAATTTCTGATGTAATTTTTTTAACTGATTCAACCACCATATTATGCAAGTCCTCTGCGGGAGGTCCTGATGATTGGTGCCTTACAGGAGCTCTGGGATTATCAGAACCATGTGAGATAATATGGTGTAACAGTTCACCTTGCTCCGATCACTTCCACCCGCCTCAGCCCCATGTTAATCCTGTTATTGTGATGAGGCCAGGTCATAATACAGCTGAATGTGAGACTCTTAATCCCACTGGCATTTATATGAGAGAGGTGAAGCCATGCAGATGTCCAGAACACAGTTTGACCAGCACATTGCTTGTTTGTCAAAACTTAGATTTACATTAGTTATTTTGGGTGTGTAAAGAATTGAGATGAGGATTAGAGGTGCCCACTTGTAATACTGTGGGTTCTCCTCGGCTTCTGGCTATCAAAGACATCCACACATTAGGCGAGTGACTTGCTGATTTGATGTAAGTAAGAGAACCTGTTAGCATGCTGTTGTGGTGTATTTTAGCATCTGCAGTTACAAAATTTGCTAAAATGCCTGTTGTTGCGAATCCTGCTAACCGCTAAATAAAGCTGTTGACATAATAGATTTGTTTTTTCTGAGTTTCAACTGAAATGATTTAACTCTTCAGACTTCAGAGCTCCAAAGACAACTGGACCGCAGCATCAAGCCTGTAGTTGCTATACTAGGCTCCAGCCACATTGAACCCCCCCAATAACAGGAATAAGTAGCCTTGCCAATCAGCTCACTCCTCTTTCCAAACATTTTCTACTTGAGAAATCCCAGACTGATAATGTGTAGAATTCTGAAATGCCCAATGCTACACTTATCAATATGGCTTTTGCAAGATTAAAGGTCCTGTATTATGTTTTTTTTTTTTTGCCCATTTCACGGACTATTCTTGGTACTGTTTTATGTTTTGCAACACACAATATTTACCTAGTACAAGCTTCTTTGTGGAGCTCCCACTTGGACTCAAAGAGAAAAGGTCTGACCACGGACCACGTATTGGGGCTTTTAACCACTTTTTACTTCTTCTGGGATACAAACAAAGCCTTAACAGCCTCACAGCCGAACACACATCTTCTCCAATCAGATATCTTTTTGAATTATATATAGAAATACATAATAAATGATTTTTCTTGACATTTGACCAAACACTTCTTCCACACACCAACGTTCTGTTTAATGTCCTCTGTAATTCTAGCCAATCTTGCACTAGACCAATACCTGAAACTGAGTCAAAAATAGTTTATTTTAATAACCATTATCAACAGCGATGGACAATGGCCAGTTAGTCCCAGGGCTGACACATAGACAAACAACCAAGTGGAATCTTTCAAGCTATTCAAAGCTTCCCAGCTATAGCCACAAGTGCCCTCCAACAGACATGGTAGAACTGTTTACAGACTACCACCAAATACACACCACCACAACCACACTGAAACGCTGATACATGAGGCAAGGTGGGTGAAGTGTTTTGCCCAAGGACACAACCATAGCATGAACTGGTGTGAATGAGGATCAAACCGTCAAACTTTACAGTCAGTAGATGACTTCCTCTACTTCTCGAGCCACTGTTGTTCCAAATGAAGTTATGGATTAGTTGTTACATTGCAATTTTGTTTCCCTTCATCTCTGCGGAGAAAAACAATAGAGCTTTTCTAACAGAAAGTTTCCTAAAGAAAATGTTGAAGATAAAAACACTTGAAATGGTCTATCTGACCCGGCCGTCTGTAGTCTGTACAGGCCAGGGGAGGGACTAAAGTAAAACCCCTCTACTATTGGTCAGCTAAGTGGTAACCCACAAACTCTGATTTGATGTTGCTATATTGAGGCCAGGGGAGGGGCTTAAGTAAAATAATAATTATGACAGATTACCTTTATTAAATCATAGAACAGGGTCAGATAAAGACTTTCTTTATTTCCTAACAATATTGTATGGTCATTATCACCTTTATTCCAATCTTAAAAGTTTAATATTTAGTTTTACCATGCAGCTTCACTGACTTCATGAATGACTGCACAGCCAACAAAGCTCTATAATGTGTTTTGCTCCTAACTATTGTTTCTGATTGCAGTTTGTTTATTGGAAATGCCGGGGAGATGAGTACATTTACCGCCTCACTGAGCTGCAGCCACGATTCATTTAGAAACACAATTCTCATAGACTAGTTTTTCAGGACTTTTGCTAACAATGTGAATATTACTCTTGACCTTGTAGCTGATAAGGTTCTTGGATCTACTTTTAGATGTAATGGAAGTAGACAGGTCTATTCAAGATTGCAGAGTGAAATCAGAAAGATGATGAAAGATGTGGTGGTGTTGATGAGTAGGAAAAAATAGATTCAAATAGGTGTTTAAATCATGTTGTGGGCACATGAGTATTGGCAAGTGGGTGGCTTGTGATATGTGGTTCAAAGATCTACTCAACCGTCTGGGAACACGATATGAAAGTATCTGTCATTTAAAATCAATTTATGATTTGTGAATCATCTCATGTGCATGAGTAACTAAGAGTGGGACAAATTTTCCGATATATTGTGATACTGTATTGATATGGCAGGCTGCTATATTGATACAGTATCATAGGCAGTACTTAAATGACAGTGCTTAATTTTTTATTTTGATAAATTAGACTTGTTTGTAAGATATTTAATTGTAATTATTAAATGTATTTCATAAAAACAGATAATCCAATTATGGTACACGGTAAAAAAAATATTGTGAGCTATGTGTTGTGTATGTGCCCGGAAAAGGGTGGCTTGCCCTCTCCAGGTCGGAGGAGAGCCCCTGCCTCAAGTGGAGGAGTTCAAGTATCTTGGGGTCTTGTTTACGAGTGAGGGAAGGATGGAGCGTGAGATTGACAGGCGGATCGGTGCAGCCTCTGCAGTGATGCGGTCGTTGTAC
>JAVQKC010125985.1:0-10723 GCA_036025475.1 Philypnodon macrostomus
TTTCAACATTTGCACACAGGTACATACCATAAAGACGGCTAACTGCAATTTAAAAAAAATTGCAACGTGTAAATCGGCGAACGGCCCCATACGTCTGCTACAACTGTCACCAACGGGCACCTTAATCAGACATTGTGTGATTTCTAAGGGTTTTAATATTGTTAACGAGCAATTAAAGAGGCCTCGCGCCCAAACCGTGACAAACATGGGAAGGGTCTATTTGACTTTTTTGATTTGTCTGGACGTTTTTTGAGGAATATTTTTGCCAAATTTTGAAAATTCCCTAAAACTACATTCTTCTTTCAGGCTATAGGGGGTGCTGTAGAGGTAACTACCATCATATTAGTCAGATGTGTTCAGGGCCAGGTGGTAATTAGGTATTTCAGGTTTGAGCCTAATGGGGCAAAGTATGTGCAAGTTAGAGGCTGTCAAATATACCTAACCTCCCAAATTCAATTCAAAATGGCTGACTTCCTGTTAGTTGTAGGGTGGGGTCATAATGATATTTTATGTTGGGTACACTGTGGAGAATCACTGTACCAAGTTTTTAATTGCTCTCTGCCAAAGTAAGCGTGTCCAGTGTCCCATAGGGGTCATAAACATGGGGGCGCTATAGAGGCAATCTTTATTTGACCTATGTACATTAAGTATACAATTGCCCGGATCACTGACAACATTCACGCGATTTTGTTTATGTTCATCAAGTTTATTGGCTCAATCAAAGTGCATCAAAACTAAAATTAATTTGTGAATTATTTAATTGTCATTAATTGAAGATGTACCAAACTCAATCCAGTTCTGCATCTTCATAATTTGTACTTGTGTGCGTCATGGAGATGCTGAATTGAATTGAGTTTGGTACTGACAATGCCATTAATGAAAAGCCATTAAACCTGCTGACCATAAACAAAATTGCATGAATTTTGGCACATTGATCCGGGCAATTGTATATTTAATGTACATTAAATTACAGAGGTCAAGTAAAGAGTGCCTTAATAGCGCCCCCTTGTTTTTGACCCCTTTGGGACGTTTGACACACTTACTTTGGCAGAGAGCAATGATACTTGGTGCCGTGATTCTCCACAGTGTACCCAACATAAAATATTATTATGACCCCACCCTACAACAAACAGGAAGTTGGCCATATTGGATTGAAATTGGGAAGTCAGGTATATTTGACAGCCTCTAACTTGCACATACTTTGCCTGGTTAGGCTCAATAATAACTTCCATTTATATAGCTCTTTTCAAGACACCCAAAGCGCTTTACATATTTTTTTTTTATTATTCATTCACTCCACAGTCACAGCTGATGATGGTAAGCTACTTATGTAGCCACAGCTGCCCTGGGGCACACTGACGGAACTGTGGCTGCCAGTTTGCGCCTACGGCCACCACCGAACACCAATCACACAACCACATTAATTTATAGGCAATGTGGGTTAAGTGTCTTGCACACGACAGTGTGTGCTTGGATGGGGACTCGAACCACCAACCCTCTGGTTGAAAGGCACCACTTTCCTGGTTGGGCTCAAACCTGAATTGCCCGGCCCTGGACACATCTGACAAATATGATGGCAATTACCTCTATAGTGCCCCCTATAGACTGAAAGAAGAATGTAGTTTTAGAGAATTTGACCAAATTTGGCAAAAACATCACAAACATCCAGACAAATCAAAAAAGTCATGTTTGTCATGGTTTGGAGGTGGGGGCTTCTTAATTGCTTGTTAACAATATAAAATCCCTTAGAAAGACAGTGTCTGATTAAGTTGCCCGTTGGTGACAGTTTTGGCAGACGTATGGGTCCATTTTGCCTAGATGATAAATTACTATTACCTGGTTCTACTAAATACCCTACTTCACGATATTCTGTATGCTACAGGAACATTTTCCATTTTTTTTTCAAAATTTTCACTGAAAAGTCAGATGTCCTTCGCTTTTTGTCACTGGTATATTTATTTAGTCACAACACATTTTTAATTCAATGCTCTAATACAGGGGTTCCCAAACTTTTCATACCAGGACCCCCACAATAATGGCAGGAGAGACCCGGGACCCCTGGTCCACCGGAGAAGTAAAAAAAATGCAAATGTGTACAGGGACACTTGTAAATAAAAATCATTTTAAATCCTGGTTTTGGTGCTTTTGTTTGCATGGTTTAATTAAAAATACACTACTTTTAACCTATTTTAAAAATCAACAAATAATTATTTCTGAAAATCATCTTGCGACCCCTAGCAGGGGCCTCGTGACCCCCACCCACCCCTGCTCTAATAGGAGAAATCATTTGAATCGTGTAAATCTCTGTCAGATCAAATACCAATTTTGATGATGCTGATATTGCAACCTTTTTTGTGATTTATTGTTCAGCTCAATTATGCAGCAGGTCATTTTAGTTTTTATATGATGATAATGTGTTTTTAAGTTAATAGTAAAAGTGTGTGTTGTGTATAGAATGAATCGGTTGAGCACGTTGCCCAGAGGGTTTGGATCACTGCCTGCTTTAGAAGTGTTAGACCTCACATACAACAACCTCAACCAGAACTCACTACCCGGGAACTTCTTTTACCTGAGTAAGTAATAACTATTTTGTACCCCGCCTAATGCACCTAGTTGCTGGCATGGGCAATACACCCATGAACCCTAAAGAAAAAGAAAAATAATTTAACTTTCTGCAAAATATTTATCACAAAATCAACAAATAGCATTTTAGTAAGATTTTCATGTTCAATTAAGCTTGATATGTCAGAATCTAACCAGATACACAACAATTATGTACATATTTTTTAAATGAGAACAATGCACCTTTTTAGAATGAATTAAACAGCTTTGGATGTGATGGCTAAACGACATATGTTGCAGGGTCAGTGAAAAAACAGCCTTGCAAGAATGTGGTTTCACCAGAAAAACAAATTGCTTCTTAACAGGTCTTAGAAGAATTCAAAACAATGTCGACAACACATATTTTGATCCTTACTTGTATTACGACAGCAAAATATTAGTATTCCAGCGAGTCCAGAGCAGCTTAATCCTGTCTGTAAAGACTCTAGAGATTATACAAGTAATACAGTAATATTCAAAGAGAATCACTTTCAATTTCAATTTGGTCTTACAAAGTGGACACACATTGACCTAGATGGCCTAGACTATTCTCCACACACGTTTTTTTTCTGTGTTGTAGATTTTATTTAATCTGGTCTTGAGAAGTCAACAGTGAGCCAAAAAAAATATTTATATATACAGTACAGACCAAAAGTTTGGACACACCTCATTCAGTCAATGAGTTTTTTTATTTTCATGACTATGAAAAGGCAAGAATTCCCACTTATTATACCTGGCAGGGCACGCCTGTGAAGTGAAAACTATTTCAGGTGAGCTCATCAAGAGACTGCAGTGTGTGCAAAGCAGTAATTAGAGCAAAAGGTGGCTACTTTGAAGAAACTAGAATATAAGGTGTATTTTCAGTTGTTTTTTGTTAAGTACATATTTCCACATGTGTTAAATCATAGTTTTGATGCCTTCAGTGTGAATCTACAATGTCAATAGTCATGAAAAGAAAGGAAACTCATTGAATGAGAAGGTGTGTCCAAACTTTTGGTCTGGACTGTATATATATTGTGACAGCAGGTTTTAATGAATCTGATGTTTAAATGTATATAAAAAAAAAAAAAAAAAAAAATATATGTAAAGCGCTTTGGGTGTCTTGAAACGCGCTAAATAAATGGAATGTATTATTATTATTATTATTATATGTGTATATATATATATATATATGCCTCTTGGAGGCATTAGTACAGTTGTCTCTTGTAGGGTAAGCTGTTTACTATTGTATGGGTTGCCCTAAGTAATTTTTTTTATGTATTTCTGTGTCTTTGTATGTGTTGTTGTCTTCTGGACTCCGAGTCTGTAATAATAAAGTTTATCGAAAATATTGAAGTCCATTTAAATTGGCAAAAAAAGTTTCCGTTTACCATTACCTACATGCGCGTGACTAAGTCCTTTTGTCAAAGTTATTTCAATGCAACCAACACAAGCTCATACTCACATAGAGCGATGATTCAGGATGACAGGTGTAAACACAGAGACCAGGGAACTCTGGACTCTTGGTAAGCTTCGAAAGTTCGCCATGTTTGATCTGCATGTCTTGAGCATACCTAATGAGCCGTCTTTATTAAAAGTATTAACTGTGTCATTTTTGAAAGAATCTATCTAAATTGAAAATCTGCCCTTGGAGTTGCATAAAAACTTTTTGATCACGGGGAACCACAAATTATTTCAACATCTTTGCACTCCCTGAAACTACTTGATTTATGATGGCTTACTTGAAACATTGGAAAGTTGATTTTTATCTGCTGAATTAAATGCTGCAATGTTTTCATTATGCTCACAGAGGCCATGAATATTTTAGTTCTGAATCTTACTGGAACATTGAAAGAGAATATCTTTTCAAACACGGTTATCAGCGTGTCACCCTGCCAATACAAAGCTTGTGTGAATGCTAACCACGCTTCACAAGCCGCTGAAAGGAATGGATGGCCTATTGTGAGCTGTTGCAGTGGCCCAGATAACGGTCTCACAGGGCCACTTTCCTACTGTAATTAACTATTGTCAAAGTGATTAATCTCATGTCTACAGAGGCAGGGAGCATTAGGCTGCTCCTGACCTGTGAGGTGAAGTGGAGCTAAAATGTCTGGGACCTAAAGAGACATTTACAATCTAATTACAGTCCAAAATCACTGCGTCAATACCAACACAAAGCCAATGATTTTTTTATTATTATTTTTTTGAATTGGTTTGATTAGAATTACATCAGAATTGTTTATGTCAGATGATGTTCTTAAATACAAAAAATGGCAGTTCATAGGCACTAAGACAACACTAAGATCATTTAAGTAGTCATTCTACTCCTCTGCATTTACCTAAGATACATTTACCATTTGTTACCTCACACCAGCAGCCTTTAGCAAGCAAACTTTAGTCCCAATTTTACTGGTGGTCTGAAACCCCTGCCCTCTGGGGTGCACCCGGTCGACAGCACTATTGCAACCCACTGCAAAAGCCGCTAAAGGGCTCAACGTTAGGTGAGAAGATATGTACATCTGCTCCTGGGACGTGCTCAGACAGTCTTTGTAGCTCAAGTTCTGCAGTGGTTCCTTTGGGATCAGGGAAAGATGAAGGGTCATTTTTAGTTTTTTTCTCTGTTGAAGTACAGACACATCAATCACTGTGTTTTCTTTTACCATCAGCAGCTCATGTCCCCAGAGTTCAAGTCCATTGGCCTCAGGGGAAGCTCTGCACTGGTCTTGACAATAGTTCACTGTTCGCTGGATGTTCCAGTGTTGATTTTTTTTTTCTTATATCAAAATGGTCTACTTAAGCAACTAAGCAATGGCTACTTTATGTTTTTTTATTGGTTATTGGATGTTGCGTGATTTTGCATATTAGTGTATTGCCATGATTTGATTTTATCCAAATTTTACTGCCCTTTTTTCATATTCCCCATCATTGTGTCTATACAGGACCATTATTCCATACACTTGTATTACAAAATGGTAGGACACGCTTTTAAAGGACAGAAGCACTTATAAATTGCCTTTAGTCAGCAGAGCAGTCTATTGTCCAAAGTGTACCCCGCCTCTGGCCCATAGTTTATTTCCAGAATAAATGCAAAGATTTAAGAAGTTTGCAGCACCCGGGGGCATTCACAAGCTTTCCCATTCTTCCCAAGTTTTTCTACAAATTCAGTGTATTTCTCATTTTTGGAAATATTTTGCCACTTCTCTCTCATACAGCAAAAAGCTATTAATGGCAGTCTTTTCAAGGTGAGGTCTTTTTTGGATTTTTAAAATAAGATCTCCTTTTCAAACTTGTAAAAAAGACAAAGATAAGACAGATGGCAGCTCGGAGGTGAACTGTATAATGTCGGTCTTGTATAGATACTGTCGCTGGTTGGTTTTCACATAATACCTGATTTTTTTCCTCAGTCTTTTTATGTCTGTCATCATTTCTAGAAGTGTTTGAATGGAGCTTTAAGAATAGCTTGCAATCGGGTTATGCGAGTGTGCTCTCTAGTGAAGGGCCAGAGCAGAACAAAGAACCCACTGCCAATTTGATTATAATATCACACCTTTTCACAGAGTTAATGTGGCGTCTCAGGATGTCATACTGCTCCTTTCTCTCCATTCTGCACTCGTCCTCTTCCTCTTTAGACTCTCATCCGCCACTGTCTACTCGCTTTGTGCACCGGATCAGCCTTGACTCCGGGGGCTTTGATGAAATCCCATTTCAAGGCGGAATGTGGCGTGTGAAATGTCTCTCTCAGATCAGATGTCTCCAAACCAAGGCCTGTCATATTATTTATTAAGCTTGACTTCATTAGCATTTTGTTAGCTTCCACTTTCAGAGAACACAATAGAGTCACTTGTGGCTATAGACTTTGTTCTCAATGTATTATGCCACTACTGCCTTGCCTTCTGCTATTTATGAAATGTTTGACTGGAATTACCTTCCAATTCATAGTGCAGACCCTCAGAATTTTTTTTTTTTTTTTGAGGAGGGGGTCATGATACTACAAATACAGTATGTGTGGTTTTCTAAGTAATGAGACCTTGTGTAATGATATGCCAGTGCCACTGAGGTGCACTACAATTACCATGTTTCCCTATCATTCGATCATTATCTAATTCACGTCACATAATGGTGGTAATGTGTGGGATGCATTAGGATATGGACAAACAAAGCCAAGTATCTTTTTAATCGTCATCAGTACAGCACGTGTGTCTCGAGAACTCCATTGTATGAAAATGTACAGCAGAGTTTAATGGCCTTTAAATGACACCATGCTTAAATAATTAACTGTAATTTTCTAAAACAATAACAATTACACAGCGTGATAATCCCAGCGATATTATAAAACTGTAGTGCTGCTCAGAGTAAAGTGTTTCCAGACAAATTAAAGATGTGTAAAATGTAATGGGCCGTCTGAGAGAGAGTCGTAGCTCAATCAGCACAAGTTTGGTGACACCTGCAGTGAATCATTCCCTGTTGCTTCAACTTTAGCCCATAGTGAATATGAGCATTTTTCCTTGGCCAGCGACTGCCAGGGAGCTTCTAATTGAGTTGAGACTTAGGCAACACTCATTAAGACGTCGTCAGTCACCAGAGGACACCACACTCAATATGGTGAGACAGCACAGAGACTGTGGGTATCCCAGATCCCTGCTCCGCTCCAGCTGGAGGCCACATGAAGCATGCAGCTGTAGACTGGGTGTGTTTGTTGTGTGTGTTTGTTGTCTGTGTGTCTTGTTAGTGTGTGTTTACAGTATGTGTGTGCACTCAGGTGTGATTGTGAGATTCATGCATGACTTTAATAAACTCATAGCTCTGCGCAGCACCATCTGCCCAGTTCTGTTTGATGAAGCAGGAGACGGTTGAGAGGGATGCCCCTGTCATCGGGATAAAACAGCTGTTTATGGTCCTGCTCTTTCCACTATCTGCCCCGGAGCAGCTGTGCCACTGGACACTAGAGTAACAACCTCAGAGTCAAGCCGCTAAATCTAGCATTTAAATACACTGCACACTCTGCAAATAAATAAACCTTTAGAAGATGTTTTAGTTCTTATTAAGTGTTCAAGGACTTTCTGGTAAAATGACAATCTATACCTTCAACACCAATTGTATTAAAATATAATAATATAGGTCTTCAACATCTCTTGTTTCAGCTCAACGTTTAACTGATATAAAACACCCAGAAGCAAAGTCTTCACTTGAGTGTAAGAGGACTTTGTGTTTTCATGAACGAATTAGGATGGATAGCTTGTAAGTGAATATGTATCAAGCATTTTCTGTAAATGTAATTAAACACTTACACCATGCACTGCATAAGACCACATACTCAATGCACTATATCTGATTTAATGTTTTTGTCTTTTATTTAGTTACATTATTCTATGCGTCTAGAAGTTTGCCACCCACCACTTTAATGGCTGCTGAATATGAGCACACGTCTCTCACATTGAGAATTCAGTGAATTCAGTGACTACATTTTATTGGTATACTTCAGATGTATTCATTCCAATGTTCTATTTTGCATTCACAAGAGTTTTTTATTTTATTTCATACTGCTTGTGGCTGTAGTAGTTGGCCCTACATTTTCACCATAAGTTAAAAAACAAAGTAGTTAATGATGCACAATTGCCAAACAGTAATTGAACCTCAATAGAAAATGACATGCCCCCTACAATAGTTCCACCAATATTCATCCTTACCTGATTGCTCATTTGTGTGATTTAGTCGAGGCGTCTCTTTATTGATTGTTTAATCTCCCACTGACTGCTTCAGATTACATTGATCAGATGAAAACGGGTGACAACTGCCATGGCTGCCCGGGCTGACGCTGAGCCAGGCAGAGGATTTGTGTGAGCGTGAGGATATACGGGGTCACAGTCCCCGACAGCAAACACTATTAGCCACAATAATCAGGTTGGTCTGTCTGAGAGGATCAAAATCAGAGGCATGATGAGGCACAAAGAATGATCCACCAGGGCAGTGGAGGCATTTCAGCCAGACAGTTCAAGCACAATGGAGCCAGACTGGGTACAAGCTTGAATTAGATGAATTTAGTTTGATCTGTGGAGACTAGTTTACTAAATGAAGCAAAGTAACCTTGATTTGCTTGTTTATGGACTTATGCAGATCTAATTGTGTTTTTAACATGACTTCATGATTTTATTTTATTTTATTTTGTTACCTTTATTTAACCAGGAATTTCACTGAGATTCAGAATCTCTTTCTCAGAGGAGT
This sequence comes from Philypnodon macrostomus, assembly GCA_036025475.1. Lineage (NCBI taxonomy): Eukaryota > Metazoa > Chordata > Actinopteri > Gobiiformes > Eleotridae > Philypnodon > Philypnodon macrostomus. Next base: position 8,803 of record JAVQKC010125985.1, read on the forward strand.
CCTAGGCCTAATGGGGAACCTAATGTATGTTTTTAGCTGCTGGAGTGCCCGGAGGAAACCTACACAGACACGGGGAGAACATGCAAACTCCACATAGAAAACTGCCCATTCCGGGAATCATTCACAAAATTGTGAATGGAAATTGGCCATACAATAACAATTATGTCTCTGTGTCAGCCCTGTGACTAACTGGACTGGATTGAAATAGGCTTACTCAAGCAGTGGAAGATACATTAGACTTAAATACAGGAGCACATTGCAAAAGCCATTTGAGTTACATGGGAGTGGTTTGGTCCAGGAAGGGGGAGATTATATCTCTCGGCTGGCCTGGGAACACCTTGGAGTCCCCCTGGAAGAGCTGGAGGAAGTGTCTGGGGAGTGGGAAGTCTGGGCATCTGCTTAGACTGCTGCCTCCGTGACCCGGCCCCGGATAAGCAGAAGATGGATGGATAAATGGATGGATGGGAATGGTTTGGTTTGATGAGTTCAAAGGTTTTACCACTTAAGTAATGTAAAATATTGGAGGTAAAATGTAAATTTCTTGCCTTTTATGTGCACTGTGAATTACATTGAGATACTGAAACACTCATCCTTGAGAAGTAATTAAAAGCTCTTATTCTCATGAAACATCTGCTCTATTGCAAGGTATAACTTTATGACAGTCATTATTTTGTTCTGCTAGATTAAAAATTAATACCATTACTGAATGATCAAAATGAAACTCAGTTAAAACACCTGTTAGAAATAGGACATATTTTGTAGATGGACTATAAATCAAGGCTGTATCCTCACTAGATAAACAGTAGCCTAATAAATAACCTTGTAAACAGGCTGAAGCTAAGCCCAGATGACATGATCGAGCACACGGATGTCTTTGCTGTAGGCGCGCTGATAGCGTGTGCTGTGTTGTTCCATGTTTTCTGCCTGATGCCCACACACCACCAGTCTAACCTTGTTGTCTTGGGTGATCGCAACATACTGTATCACATAGCCCCATGCATGCAACAGCCTCCCTAGCCAGACAGATGGATGAAGTTTATTAAGCATGTGACAGTCTACACCCCCAGCAGGGAGAAAAACATCACAGTAGATAAATAAATGTTAGCTTTAGTGTAGCAGCCTCTTCCCCCTGTTATGTATTCACCAGAGTCGACGTTTCTATTAGGCATGATTTATAGTGTCAAATCATTATTGCTCACATGGTCATTGTGAATGCGGTCCTCTTGTTGCATGTGTGAGATTTTTTTGTATTATTATTGTGATACACAATCCAGATGCTAGGATCTAAATTGATTACATATCCAATTTGTAGTGAGGCTTTCAGAGAGAAGCTTTGTAATCATATCTATGTGTGGCACTTACCAGACTGAGCTTGCATACCAATGCTTTTAAGATAATTGATGTTGCAGACTTTAAATGTGTCTTTATTACTGCATTTCTTAAAGGGACTATATTATGCCTGATATTGAATTCATGTCTTACTTTTTTTTTTTTTTAAGTAAAGCCCATGTCCTTTTAAAATGTATGATCGTGTGTGTGTGAAAAAACGTGAAACACGTATGTGAGAATGCTCTTCATTGACTACAGCTCAGCATTCAACACCATAATCCCCTCCAAACTGTTCGCTAAGCTCACCGCCCTGGGCCTGGAGAAGTCCATCTGCTGCTGGATATACCCTCACCAACAGACCACAGGCGGTGAGAATCGGCAGTCATCTCTCCTCCACACTAGTCCTCACCCCCGGTACACCCCAGGGATGTGTTCTCAGCCCACTCCTGTACTGACTGTTCACCCACGACTGCACCGCCAGGCACAGCTCCAACATCATCCTCAAGTTTGCTGACGACACCACCATCCTAGGCCTCATCACCAACAACGATGAGAGCGCCTACAGAGATGAGGTGAAACAAGAGCAGGTCAG
>JAVQKC010126038.1:0-36833 GCA_036025475.1 Philypnodon macrostomus
ACACACTTTTTAAAACCTCATTTCACATTCCCCAAACACAACAATAACATTTCTCTCTTTACAGGTCTCCCTACAGTTGAAAACAACATCAATAAACTATTTCCAATCAAATGTGCATGTCTTCTTATTGTCCCCCATATTGGTAATGGACTTGCTACTATCACAGTTTACTTCGGAAACGGGCGAATGTTAAATAAACATGAGCGATACCAAAAGTAGCCGATGTTCTAAATGTCCAAAAAATGTAACCATCGTCATCACATCCCTTTACCATCTACTACACCGTAAGTCAAGGCCTATAGAAGAAACACAATCGTTTTTAGTGTAAGAGATAAATGCGTGCAATTTGCTTTACTAGATGCTATAAAACTGAGCTAATGTTGACCTTGCAAGACTCAAAGAAGTGAATAGGTACGAATATAAGCCCTGATCAACATTTGTGCCTTGTGTCAGGTGGAATATATAGACTAATACATTATTGATGAGTTGAACTAGAGCATTGATTACCATCAGACTAGACACATTTTGTCTCATATCTCAGTCAGTGTATGAGTAAAATCAATATCCATTAGGCCATCACCAATGTGCTGCTGTCTGCTCCAAAGATCTTTGCATACATGGTTTAATCAACGACACATACAGACTGTTTTGTATGTTACAAATTGATCAGAGCATTATACAGAAATATTACAGTACAGGGCGAATGCCCTGCGAAATATTGTTTTATGGCTAAATGTTGCTTTTGTTTGTGTGGATATGTCCATTGCCTCGGACTCTAGTAACTAGCAACTATCTTCACCTGATTTAGTGCCACAATCCTGATCCCATAACAGAATCTGTGCAGGGTGATATAGAAAGATTTGAGCAACCTACAACCCCTAATGAAATAGTGGGTATACCCTATTACCTGTCCTTGGAAATGTATACAAGCAGACTTTAGAAGGTAGAGTATGGTCTAATACTTATCCAACAGCATGTCTTCAATTCTGCTTCAGTCTTATAAAACTAATACAATAACAGTGTATAACTGTTGCATATTAATATAATGGGTGAAAAGAAGCAGAAATTGCACTTCTCTTTACAGTCGATTTTCAGCGCCGTTGTCATGGATACGCACAAGGAGGCTGATCTATTTTCAAGAGCTGGTAGCTAATAGCCCTCAGTGAGTGCGGAGCTGAGAATGTGTGACAAGGCTGTACAGTAGAAATGCAAATGTATCACAGTTAGAGCATGGTGAGAGGGGAGGAAAAATAGGCTGCTTCAAAAACGGGATTAGCTTCAGTTATCATCTATAGTATTTGATGAGGCAAGAATTAACTGTGATGCTGAAATCACCAAAAGCCAGAGCATTCCTACAGTCCTCGCAGAAAGTACACTTTTTTTTTTAGCTTTTCTCATCACAGCAAACCATCTGCCTCCAAAAAAGTAATTGTTCCTTGATTTAACATAGGTTTTGTTCTGGATGACCCTCTCTGTTTATCCAGGCAGGCATCTACTGGCAGGGTTAGACATTGGCAGCACCTTTCTCATTTAAATTAAAAATCACAATAGCAGCAGAATAACCAATTTAACATTTTTTCCAATACTATGATGATTTATATATTACCTAAGGCTATGCTACCCTTTTCAACTCACTTCCCAAAATGTGACTTTAGCAGTACTCTTTAATCACAGTACAAAGCAATCTTATAATGCTAGTGTGATTATTCTTAACCCCTCATTTCAGAGTACTTTCCTTTAAACAACCCACTCATTTTCTTCCTAGCATCAATTTCCATTTCCAAAAAGTACCTAATTTTGCCTCCATCTCGAAGTAAAAACATGACCTGTCTCGCAGTATGGAGTTAATGCTAGAGCCTAAGTCCCAGTGCATGTGTGATTGTGATAAAGAACTCTAACCACACTATACTTGCACTGTCCTGGATTAGTTCAGTTCCTCTCCTTGACACTCTGTCAGCTGTCAACAAGGGAGATAGAATTAGATCAAGATGCACAAAGGATGAGAAAGAGGAAGCCCTCGAATGAAACACAGTATCGCGCAAATATTTTAGGTAGGTCTGGTAACAGTTTAGGGATATATGTAGCTTTCAAAAGTTATTAATCTCACAAATGTATATTTCTTTAACTAGTTCACAAAATGCAAATGCATCATTTAGAAGAAACGTTGGCTTCTAAAGTCCATTTGAATTTTTGAAAAACATCAACATCTGTTTGTAGGCTGCTCTCATCTTTGTGTCTCTTCATGTTAATCCCATACAGACTCGGTAATCATGGATCCAGATCAACATCAACGCAAACATGAATAGTTTCTTGCTCAGTTTTAATTTTTTTGTAGTATAGCCTAAAAACAGAGATTTATGAAGATCTGCGACTGTCCATACCACAAATATGTTCAACTGGTGCATCCGTGGACTTGTTTTTTCCACCAATACATTAGGAAAAACACAGCTCATGTTTTTTTTTTTTTTCTTTGCGATGTTTTCAAAAGAGTTGCAGTTGAGCTGGGCAGTAGTCTGCAAATTCTCAGCTTTATAATGGATAAAAAAATTGCAATGGGCAGAAAAATATGCTTAATCAGTCAAGCTGTAATCTAGCCTTTTATCCAAAAATGTAAATATTCACCAAAATACTACCAACTCTAACTTGTGAACCACAATCACTTTATAGGCAACACAACTGAGCTGGTAACGCCATCAAGCAACTCCTTACACATTTCCACCTACTACACATCTTTAAACATATATACAACTATTCAACCATTGACATAGTAAGAATTTAAGGAATTGGGGGCAACTCACACTGTAGTCATTATGTTGTTGCTGGTGTAAAGGTAAGATTTGATATGATATGAAAATGTATTGATTGCTGTGACTCCAGTGCAACACATCAGCCGTGCAGCTAACCTTTTAAAAGTCAAAAGGTGGCACTGGAGACTGAACGGACAAACCTGCAGCGGTTGTCATGGTAACACCAGATGCTGGAATTTCATTGTATTCATCTTATATCTCATGTGCTCTTACCCATTAGCCAGGTTGTCATCATCGTCATCACGCAGGCTCTTCCCTAAAAGGTCACTGTCACTCAGGTAACCGGATTTGAGATCTGGGTCATCCACATCTAGGCCTTCGATCAGCTCAATACGGGACGTGCTGTTGAGTCGTCCACCGCAGCGGGCCGGCATAGTGTGGGCCGTGTACTGGGAGGTAGAGCTGGTCTTACTGGCCTGGTAGCCCCCTCCCGTAGAAGATGGAGCATCTCCGGCTTGGAGACGTGGGCTGGATTGTCCATGACGCCAAGACAGAGGAGAGGAGCGGTTAGACAGGCTGGAGATACTGCGGGCGTTGGTTTCATCACTGTCATAGCCAACATTGGTACTTTCCACGCAGCTGGAGGGATAGAGCAGACAATGTGTTAGATATATGGATGAGGGAGGAGGGGTCATACGGCAAAAAGATTGAGTTTATATTATTATATTCTTTCTCTTATGACATGTATGTAGATGTGTATTTGTTTGCAACATGATGTGGCATTTAGTTTTTTTCCTTCCCAGGCAGATTACAGATGGTAGTGTGTTTAGTTGTGGTTGTGATCAAACTACTAACAGTTTCTATGTCTTTATACTATAGACAAAATATATATATAAAAAAACCATACAGTCAAATCCAATATAATTTTTCTATGCCATAAAGGACTTAAAGAAATCCAAAATGTCATTGAGTCCAAGTTGACCTACATGCAGCAGTAATGCCGTAATGTCTTCTGGGACTAAAGCAAAAACTGTGACATTGACCACAAAGTAAAACAGGCTGGTGACTAGCCTCCTGAAAAGACACTTCTCATACTGGGACAGTGTATTACTCAATCACCAGAAAAACAGGCCACATTGAAGGTTTTATTTTGTATTGAAAGTGGGTCAAGGCTAGATATGTCCTTGAAAAGACTGTCAATTGGTCTAAGGATTATACTAACTCAAATAAACATTGCATTGACTCTGGCTATGAGAGTATTTTTATTTCTTGTAAAACTATATAATTATAATGACACTGGCAAAGATAATCACATTAAACAATGACAATGATTCACTAAAGGCCTTGCTTTATTCAACTTGTCTGAGCTCTGGGCAACAGTCGGGCACCAAGTGAAATTAGTCACAGCATGATTCAGTGATAATTTACACTATGGGTTACACCAGCTGTTAGAGATCAACTTTTATGTCCAAATGAAATAAAAGGCTCACCGCCTCTGGTCTCACGTTATGTTGTGGTTGTTACATTATTGTCAGTACTTTTGTTGCTGAAAGGGTGACTGAGAGATTTCTTGAATGAAGTAATGACCATGAAACAGACAGCAACATGTGATTTAAGAAGGATGGAAGCCAGATGTGCACCAGGTGCCAACTCTCTGAGCAGCCACAGAAAAATGCTAGCATGTAATTTTGGATCGATCCAAATGTTAGTTTGTGCTTGTTGGATGTGAGAATTTTCAAACCAAACATACAACAGAACTTCCAGTAAAACATATTATAATTCTGATGTTTCATACCCTCACTACATAAACAGTAATGCTTAAAATAGAATTGATGGTGCCATATGTTGGACTTGCCTGTGGCTAAGTTGGGCTCCCCGCAGACTGGACATAGTGTCTTCCAGATTCTGGCGCAGGTCAAGGACGTTTTGCACAGTGCGTTTCCTCTGTGACTCAGGGTCTGTATGTCAATCAAGAAGAAAAGAAGACTGTATTTACAAACATCCTTTAAAGTGTGGCTGTCATTTTGTAAAAGAAGAAGGACTTGTGTGTTTTTGTTCATGCATGCGGGTTTTCACACAATCTTGTTCTTAGCAGCAGAATCGAATATTTGCAAAGTACATAAGAAAACAGAAGAATACTAAGGTTCACCACAAGGGGGATGCAGTGACTTTATGCACCACAGTCTGCTTAGACGAGCCAAATAATTGTCCTAATTGGATATAAACCATTGTCAGGACAATCAAATCAATATTACAGTGCAATTACAAGTACTTTCTTTGGCTCGAACAAACCAGACAAGCCTCTAAAAATCTATCAGCATTTATATTGTTTACAGACAGATACTATATGCTGTATTTATAATGAAAAATGTAAGCTTAATGACGGTTCGCAATAAAAAAGGTATTGTGGAACTTGTAAGTAATCAATACTTATTAGTATGCTTCTGTACATTTGAACTTGGTCCTGAGAACAGTCAGTATTATCAAACAAGGATGGGTTTAATAATGTAAATTGAAGCATTCAGGGTAACTCAAAAAGTACTTAAAATGTAAATTACATTGCGATACTGAAAAATGATACTATTCCCAGAGCTTGAACTTGTTGGTATGTATAGTAAGATACCATACACACATGTGAATGCCATTAGTTTACTTGATGCATTATGCACTTTGTTCTTGTGCAGTGACTGACAGTCCTTGGCACCCTGCATTGCAGTCATGCCTAAAATACACAGAAGGTAAACTCAGCCAGAATACTAAAGCAGACCTGAATCAGGAAAGGCCTATGATTCATGCAACACTACAGGAAGTGTTGAGAGCAGATGCACTCCACGACCAGGTGAAGATACAGAAGATTTAATCATTCAATTAAAGGAGCTCTGAACTACTACTACTATGCATCTGTCAGTGCTCATCCAGATATGTTTAAACCGGACATGGTTTTATTTATTTTTTTAACAGCTGTAAGAAAGTTTTTTAGCACAAATAATGAGATGTTGCAAAAACAAGCGCTTAAAATTTTTTTCTAAACATTCTCGTTAGGCTCACTGAAATCTAATGTCGAATGCCAAATAGACATTTTATGTGTCTCATAGATTATCATTATGACTCCAGGCTGTTGAAACATTGTGAATGTCCAGCATGGGGATTACATAAAATAACTAAAGAATAAATATGATGTTACCAATTGACAATATTATCAGCACTGTTTAGTCTCAAATGTTTAGTCACTGTTTAGTCCACAAATTTAAAGAGAGAAAATGATTAATGCTTGTTTAGTGATAATAAAACATTGGTTTGAGTTACTGAGTCACGTTTTTTCGGGGTGCTGAGCAGTGGTAGCCTTGTCTTGTGATCAACCAGTGGTATGCAATGTTCTGGTTTTGTGTGACAACTGTGGCCTACAAACTTGGACCAGTCTGATTAATATGTTATGTTTGCCTTTTTACTATCTTCTATTCCATCAACAAAGGAGACACTGTATTCAAAAATAAAAGCATCCATTCATGCTCATAATGAGATATCCTGCAGAAACAGAAGCTGCATTAAGCAAAACTGAATGGCTCGCAGACTACAGATCTATTTACAGTAAGCATGATGTTTGTGCATAGGGGACCATAATGGGACAAATAACTTCTAAGTATGCAGCTATTAACATCTGAAATATGGCTACAATAAGATATAGTAGATATAATGGTCAAGGTGAGTCAATATGCTGTCTTCACTATTTTAATGGTTGTTTTTCATTTTACTTGGACCCTGCCTTGACTCTGGACAAAAGCTCCCATGGGATTTTCATTTTAAATCAGGATTGATAAATTATTCATTGAAGGGATTTTGGAGAAATAATAGTATTAATTAGTATCATGGAAGTCACATTAAAGAAGCAGGGACCATCTATTTTAAACAATTAGGTTAATCTAGGGTAATAACAGTAGATCTTCATGAAATTTTACTGATTTAATTGTAATAACATTACACCACTATGTCTGTGCACATGTTTACAGTTACATCTGCGTGGTCAAAATGACTGACAGGTTTCCATATACTATAATGAGCCATGGATAACAAATTAAATCAGGACACTTACGTTCATTAAGATGCTAGAGATGCATAAATGAAGCTAATTATGTATGTACCATGTTAGCAACGCTTGTATGTACCATGGCCTGTGTGGCATGTGTCCTTAATAACAAGAGCAAAGACCTATGTAAATTGTTAGTATTTAAAGCACAAACTCTTAGGAGTAGTGTGAAATGGACACAGTATACACAATGTCATCAGTGACAGATAACTCTTGTCACTGATGAATCAACAAATAATATTTTCAATTACAGGTTGGTATTTAATCTGTCACTTAGTAATAATTATAGCAATGGCCTATGCACATTGTTAAGCATTTTCATTTACAATCTTAAATATGGTGAAAAAACATGGTATATATCACTTTAAAAGCCTTCTCATTGATAAACCTGACCTAACGCCACAGACAGAGCCATCATTCTGACATTTGCACCAGTGTTGTACGCAGGGTGTGAACCATCTGTCAATGCTCCGCAGATTAACGAAGCTAGGAGGCTAAATATGTGCCTGTGAGCCTAAATTAATATGAATTCAATATGGCATGGCGTCCTTCCCATCTTTGCTCTAAAGAAGCAAACACATTCACACATGTTGCAGCAAATACCATTTTAAAATAAAAATCCTAAAATTCCAAAAACCCTTAGGCTAATTTCATGCAGTCAGTCAGTAATATTAGGACAGAAAGCGAGCATAGCATGACAATCAATGGAACCGAGCCATAAACAGCTGAGCAGCATGCTAAAGGACTGGGAACAATAGAGCACTGAGAATCATAACTGCCGTAATGTAGCATTGGTATACAATTAGCCAGCCATTTGTTGTATATAAAAAAGAAAGAGCCAAGCTGTTAAAGCATTCAATAAAATAACAAATTCTGAAGGGCATGCTTTGTGAGCACGCAAATAGCTTCATCCTGATGTTAGATGCATTAGGGCAGCAGATGAAAGCTGGTGGCTGGGTCAAGGGGGGCGTGCTGCCAACTCTGAGATGCACGGATGAATGCTACAGGCGTGTGTTGGAAGCATATGACAACCACATGTAGATAGTATCGACCAGAGGGACTCACCCAACATCTGACTGAAGAGCAGCTGCTCCAGGTCACCCAGCACCGTGACCACCAGCTCAGGGTCCACCTTCAGATAAGTGTCCCCTTGGCCTTTGGGCCCGGAGTCCCCTCCAGCTCCTGCTCCTGGTTTCTTTGCAGTGGCCTTGGCCTTGCTGGACAGAATCTCATCATCTGATTTGCCATCTTCAGGTGCTTTGCTCAAGGGCTTCACCTCAGCGTAAGGACCACGAGGGATGCGGCTCTGTTTGCTCAGAGCAGTTGGAGCAGCTAAGGGGCCAAAGGGTTTTGGTTTTCCCTGGAACAGTGAATGTTCAGATTTGGAAAGATTTCTGGAGAGAGGTGCACCCCCACCGGCACTTGTGCTCCCTCCTGCTGTCTTTGGCTTGCCCGTCTTGTTCTGCCCCGCTCCGGGCTTGGCCATATCATCACACCATTTAGGCTCATAAAGGTGCAACTTCTTCTCTGCATCAGTGAGCACAGCTAAGTTTGTCATAGATCTCTGCTTCCTGAGGCTGGTGGACACCGGCAGCCTGCCCTCCGAGCTACCTGCCCGATACACCTTCAGCTCACTGCGCTGTGTGCTCTGAGGCACTCCGGACTTCGTGGGTATGGCCCTCTTGGCTGCCACACCAACTCCTTTACCTTCTGCTGCTTGGCCATATGCCTTTGTGCTGTCGCTTCTCTCCATCTTCAGAAATCCTTTCACACTATATCCAAGTACACGTCCTGCATCAGAGCACACAGAGGAGCATCAGCAGGCAGAAAACCGCCCCCTGCTCTAACCTTGTGCAAAAGAGGCATAAAAATGTTTCCTTTAAGGCACTCGCAGCAGCCCTCTCAGTTCTCCTCTGGCTGCTGCAGCTGTTGTAGTGCTGCTGCTGTCTTTCTCTCCTTTCCTTACGCCCTCTTCCCCGTTTTTCTGCTCTTCCCTCAGCAGCCCACCCTTGAGCCGCTGAGGCGCGCAGCAGCAGAATGACAGCACGGCAGACCCATAGAGCGCTCCCTCCCCCTGCTGCTGCTGCCTCCGCCTTTCCTCCTCCTTCACCGCCTTCACCGCATTTAAGGATGCTCCGATGTGTCTTGGCAAAAATGCCGACAAGCAACGAGCCACAACGAGCTTTTACAACCAGACATTTCTCTTTTATCACATTATGTTTCTCAGCATCTCCTTGATTTCCTTTGTTCTTCCCCTCCCCCACCCACACCTACTGCACCCTGTTCAATACACTCAAACTGAGGCATGCTTTATGATGTGATATTGCTAATAATATGTGAATAAAAATATAGGATAATAGTGTAATATGGAGGCAAACAGTATATGTACGTACATATACATACATGAAGAATGGTTATGGTGAAAAAACTTGGCAATTCAATGAGTGCAACAGCCAATGAGTGACTTCACTTTACTAAGCAATGTCAAAATGTGCCAAGCAAGTAACACACCCAAACCCAGACTGTGGAAATATTAGCATTAGACAGAAATATAATTTGCACGTAAATCTCAACCACAGAGTTTTAAATTCTTGCTGACAGACTGTATAAAGGCAATGATGTTTTTCAGATATTCCACACAGATGCCTCTCTATGGAAACCACCCTCTCGTCGCGGGCATGTCATCTGCAGCAGACCTCACAGCTCTGCACAAACACAGCTGCCAAAGAAATATTTACCAATGTCATAAATAACTGATACAATACACATATTATCATGCTAGGGCTGCACAATCTATCGCAAATGCACAATTTACTAAAGAAACTAGATCTATTGCAATAATGTCAGGGTCTTTCATTGGACAAAAAAAATCTACACAAGCTTTCCAAGAAGTCCAATCAGAGTCTTACATGAAGGGATGGAAGGGAGTCCTGGTTGAGTGCTGGATTAGTTGAGATTTAGCCATGGTTTTGTCCTGGTCAAGTCTGTCTTCAACCCTGCTTTAGTATTGAAATCCTTTTTTTTTTCTTGTTGAAGCACGACGATTATAACATCTTACAATGTCTACAATGCTATCAATTGCTCTTCACAACACACTCCACAGTCCACTGCCATCTTTATTTAGGCTAATCTCACCTGAGGCTGCCCATAGACAATGTGAGCATGTTTCTTAAACAATCCAATGTTTTATTCTTCATAATGTTTCAGAGCTTCCTTACGGACTAGACTATTAGTTTGTATGGCTCGACTCAAATGTGGGAATTTCTCATATTATCATATTTCAAACACAAAACATTAAGATTCATACAAAATCTAAATCTACATAAAATGATCCTAGCTCTTTCATTATCCACCTGCAACATTTTGAATTGAGGCTTAAAGATTTGTTTAAAAATGACTGCATGGACATTCATCAAACACACAATTATCTTAATATTTTCTTATTTTCTTATTCATAAAGTCTGCTGTTGAGTTGACATAATATTGTCAAGTCGTGCAAACTCAAAACTAGAAGATAGCTACTGATTCACTAACTATGGGGCACACAACACTGGACCAAAACTGAAAACCATCTAAAACTGTACTTCTTGAAAGTAGCAATCTCCCTGCTGGGTGGAGCTGCGGTACATCCTTCATTTGGTTTCCTGCACATCTGGCTCTTATTCGGACTGTGACTGACCGCCCGACTGACTGAATATGAGCGAGCATGGCATGACAGCTCCACAGCAGGACGTGATGCATGTCCCAGGGCGGCATGTGTAATCGGTTTTGAGCTGCTCAGCTGTTGGGGCTGGTGTTGGTGACGTATGTTTTTTTTCTGCAATTTTGGTTTAAAAACTAAAATGAAGGCTGGTTCCAGGAAGATTAGCACATAACTGGCCACTTTATTAGGTTCACACTGTCATACTGCTGTAGGCCAGTTTAAATGCTTGATGTTGTGTCAGACATGGACATCTGCAGATCTGGTTGTAACACAAGTTTTTGGTTATTAAGTTATTGGAACCTATCATCTCAAGCCATTGTGGCCATTCTTCTCCGACCTCTGGCATTTTCGTTCAAAGTCACCTAAATCACTGTGTCTTCATTCTGCTCAATTTAAACTTCAGTTTGTCATAAACATGTTTACATGACTATATTCCTTCATTAGATGCCATGTGATTGGCACACTATGAATTGATGTTTTGAAAAGTGACCAGTAAATGTTTTTGTGAAATTCCCCAAACTACAACTTGGGGTTAGATTGAATAGACTCCAGTGTTCACTAATTCAAACAAATGCATCAACATGTTGGTGGTTGGTCCATTTTTAATGCTGCAATTTGATGAGCTCATCTTTGGCCAAAACACAATAGAGTTACAGTTACACCACAACCTTTTGTTAAGATGATATTATTCTCCAGCACAAAACTAACACACAACAGATGTGAGAAACCACATTATCTCTTCAGTGGAGGTAAGTTTCCAAAGCTCTGAATCATTCACAAACTAAACAGTTTCATCCACCATCCAACTCTTTCATGTGCTGAGCAATAGACTAGTCATATGAGCTAACTCTGCAAAAGAAACAACTAATGCTTACTATGTTGAAACTCTATTAGGATTTTACACTTGGCAGGTTAAAAATTCTATATATTGTAAAATGCCTCTCTTTAAGTTGAAGTTCCTTCACCTATCTATACTGTTTTAGCTCAGCGTACAATATTACTCCAAGATGCAAAAATAAAACAGAATACAAGTCAGGATGTTTTTAACAGAGACAACATTATAACATGTTGGAAAGCTCAGAAAAGTGGAGTTCACACAAAATAGCATCTTAACACGTGATTGATCCTATGCCCCAACCCTAAGATGTTTGCACCCAGGTCTTTGCACCTGCAGCTGTTACCACAGAATAAAACCACTTTTAAAAATAATCAGACATTTGATCTTCTAACCAACTTGTATTTAGAGACAGATGACGATGTACAAACACACATCTCCCGACCCGAGCATCCCTTTGGTGTGTGAAAGGAACTCCCAGACAGGACGTGAAAGGCGATCCCTCCATCAAAACCACCCGCATCTGTCCACCAACAGCAAAGCAGTACTCAGTCTCCGGTCTCCCCGAGGAGGCCACAGCAAAGTGCTTCTCCCGCGGTATTGATGATAATTAAGAAGCCACTTAAAGGCTTATAGAATTGCACAATAAAATTACACCATGACACATTTTATAATGACCATGCTGAAAGAACAGAAGAAAGAAATACAGTAACTTAGATGTGTTAATATAGATTACTGAATGCATTACTGTGTGGATTTAGGGTAATGACAAATTGAGTTTATGGTAAAGTTGCTAATGGTTCATATTTCTCATTTTGAAACACCAGCTTTCAACATATCAAGTAAACACATCTTCATGTTTAACTATATTTTCACAATGTTGTAATAACAACAATAAGCCTTAAAAGCACCATCAACACTTGATAGTCAGAATGCTATAAGGAACACTCAAATTTGCTGTCGCTCTACACCTCTACACATACTTGTCAAAACTGTAAGTACTATGAGGGAATATAGAGAAACAGCTTTAAAAATCATAAAAAGATAAACGTATATAGAGAAAATGATGTTTTTGTTGGAGAAGGGGTTAGGACCAGGCAAACAAGTTAGATAAACAATCTGTTTACATTCTCACTGTTCAGATGTTTGTATTAATTATGATTTGTGGTCACTGCCATCAATACACAGTCAATAAGCAAAAGTAGTTTGTTAAATCAATAGCACTTATCCATAATGCCTTTTTAATTAGGTACGTCTTCCCTTTCTGCGTCAAAATGGACTAATTAAAAGTGCTTGGCATAGCTAAATTGTATTAAATATTCATGATGCAGTGTAAGTGGATATTTAATTCTATGTTGTTGTGTTAGCTAAACTATCATAAAACAGATAAATGCAATGCGGCACTCACTTTTAATTATGGCAGGGGAGGCCTGAAAACATTTAGGTCTAGCATTAAAGCTGTAGTCCTCACGAGACGCATCCTCTGTGCCAAGAATCCTCATTTCCCACATGTGCATAAAGAATGAACTGAAGGACTTCCTGATGCACATAACAGGTGCTACATACACTACAATGTTTTTGTTGGGACTTGGCAGTGAATTTGGTGAGAACAACTGCAATGCTGAACTCAATATTGACTTTATATTGAAATTTGGCAGTGATAGATGCAACTGAATACAACTGGGAAACTGCGGAGTATTTTGTTGTCTTGTTAAACCCAGCAACCTCTTGGAGTCTGGTCCTCAGTGCAATAAAGGTGATAGAACCGGTTGCAGTAAGCTCATTTATAGACAAGCTTGGTCAAGATAATTATAGACACATCAAGATCTGTTACAAGATAGACTTTAAATCTATTCTCAAAATAAAGTGATTCAAAGTAGTTTTTTTAAATTTACAGCAACTTCAGTCAGAAAGTTTAGTAGACAATACAGCTCAGATGAACATTCTGAGGTTCAGACATGGACCACATGGTGTACACAAAACAATCTGGAGCTTCAGGAGGAACAAGGCACCTCTCTTTATCAATGAAGAAAATGCCGACCAGGTCTCCACCTTTAAGTTCTTGGGGGCAAATATCTCCAAAGACATCTCATGGACTGAAAACACTACAGCAATTGTGAAAAAGCTAAGCAAAGACTAAACTTTTTAAGGATGCTGAGCAAAAGCAATCTGCAACAAAATCTGATGGCAACATTCTACCGCTCCACCATTGAAGGTGTATTGATGTACTGTATAAATGTTTGGTATGCTCTCCGCTCTGCTGCTGACAAAAAAGCCCTGCAGAATGTCATCAAATCAACAGAAAAAAATATTTGCTGCCCCCTGCAATCTCTGGAAGAAACTGGGAGCTCCAGATGTTTCCCATGGGCTATATGCACCATTAACACACAACAACTGAAATAAAGACTGAACTGACAGTCGAGATGACAGTAAAGCATAATATCTTATTGTAAATGAGAGAAAACAGCTCTTACCCAGATCGTCACAGCACACCTCCATGGAGTCAGAGGAGCAGTCACTAAGATCATCTAGAGTGGCATCCATCTCTTCCTGCACCTGAAATCTGCATGTTATGAAAAAAATATAATATTATGATATAATGCACCAAACTGAAACCAGTCACTGATCTGAACAGCCAAATTCTGCATTAATTATGTGTGTTTTTATGCCCTGATGAAACACACGCCTCACCTGAACCGGAATGGGGCCACAGCGGCCATGTTGATTTTCCCCGGCTCACTGGCTCGTCTACCTGTGTTGAAAGTTGGATATGAAGACCTCACCCTATCATGGGACACCTCTGGAGCCCTCTGGTCCTGGTTGGAGTTATTCCTCACATTAGGGCTGCAAGATATGAGAAATACATTTTCGAGAAGCGTGTTAAATATTGTGATTGTATTATTACAATATTTTTATGCAAATTCAATTTGGCAGAAATAGTTACTTTATTTACAAGTTAAAATGGCTTCAAAATCAAAGACCATGGCATTAGATTTGTTTTTTGTATAGCATAGGGATGCACCTATATCGCTGCCAATCCAGGCCAGAAACTGGATCAGTGGATCATTGAATAAGGCAATTACATTTATACAAATTACATTAAATTACATTATCACTCACAATTGACACATTTAGGGTCAAGGAAGGTTAGGAAACATCTATGCCTTCAGTGAATATTGGGTATCCGTCGATCCACAAAGCCCAGAATGGGGATTGGGACTGAATAAAACGGATCTGTGCATCAATTTTGCAATATATTGTGCAGGCCTACCTCACATCTTTCCTGATATTATCCATATTAGCCAGTGGCACTTTGGGAATGTCATTCCCATTTGTCCCTTTAGAGTAGAGAAGACGTCCTCCTGTTGGGCTTTGCTGGATACTACACATCGGGTCAATCTCTTCTGTGGCAGACTTCATGCGGTATTTACCAAAAGTCCAGTTTTTGTTCACATTTCGTCTCTGCTGGAGGTCTCTCCAAGCTTTGTGTGTCAGTGTGCTAGCTCGTAGGTCAAGTGTGTCTTTAGATCTGGGAGCTTCCCTCTTTGGTATCTGCGGACTGCTGTATGCTGAACATGTGCCATCATTTCGCTCCGTACTCACTGGGCTTCTGTGAGTGTACATGTCAGTCTTTGGATGGAGCAGGTGGCTTTTAAGAGCGGCACCTTTTAGCAGCTCTGTATGGGTGGAGGAACCAGATGATAAAGAGTATGAAGAGCGTCTAGAGGCTGTATACAGAGACTGCGCTGACGGATGGGAAAGGCTACTGTACTGCTGCTGTCTGGAATCCATCTTAGAGAGAGGCATGGAGCTCCTGGGTAAAGACAGACTAGAGCTGACACTTGCCTCACCCTGGCTTTGGGATATGACTTTGAGATGCCCTCCACCACTCATGGTCATTCACAATCAATCAGGTCAGATCTGGAAGAAAAGCAAAGAAAATGTGACACGAATGTTATGGTTTAGTGTTACTACTTCTGAAAACATTTGAGAATAACTCAAACATCAGACTCAATACATCAAGGTCCTTCCCTACATTTCATCTGTGGTTGTAGGCTGCTCAAGTCTTTCTGTTTCTTTCTGCTAATCCCAGAATTTGTATAAATCCAGAATCCAGACAGTGATTCAGATTTACAACATCATTTGCATTTCTCAACACGTCAAAATATTTGCACAGTACTGTACATTATTTGGTAGGTTCTCAGTAACATCACAGACACAGTATACTTGAAAGCCACATATAAACACTAAATAGAATTGGCTATAACATAAAACGTAAAATAGGTCAAAGTGTGACAAAGTGATTTATTTTTCCTCAAGAGAGATTAAGACTTATGTTTACCTGCAGCTTTACAAATGATTCACATCTACACACTATCTCTAAGATTTATATATACACTATAGACTATTTTTTCCATATATTCACATCAAGTTGAATCCAAGTTCAGGCCTAAATGGAAAATGCTTTCTCACTACATATTTGGTGTGTCTGCGATGTCAGACCAGGCATTTTTCAACCATAGTGCATTACACATTGCATTTAGTGGGAAAAAAGATAAAATGTGGTGAAGAAATGCAAATATGAATGAGAGCATAATGATGGGTGAGTGAATGCTGTATTTGGTTGGCTAAATGTGTTTTGCTACAGAAACAGAGCTGCTTTGAAACAGCTGTGCATTCCTAGGCGTCTACCTCAGAGAAACGTGCTTCCCACCACAGACAAGATGACTGTCTGTATAAATGTATGGAGCCGGGAAACAGGAGAGGATGGTTTAAGGCAAGCAGTATTATACCTTTATGTCTCAATTACAAGCCAGGGCTGCCTGAAGTCTGAGAGATGTTAAGTAGTCACCAGTTGTAAACTTGCTACACATAAATACAATACACTATTGTTGTTTTCACAGTACTAAGAACAACCAGTGTACATACAGTGCACTTACTGTATACTTTGTATTTGGGGTACTTATTAACCTATTAACTTATTAACAAATGCTGAGTGCAAATTCCTTGTGTGCACTTCAAACTAATTCATTCATCTTTATTCACTTATTACCATTAGGGTTGTGGGTGCTTGGAGGCTATCCCAGCAACTATGGGCCTTAGGTGTGGCCCACCTTGAACAGTGGGCAGCTAGTCACAGGGCTGACACAAGACATACACAGCAAATCGTAGATACAATGAAAGCTTTCTTGGGTTAATTAGGTCAGTGATTCTAATCTAATAGGTCTAAACAAATGGCTAAATTGCAGCTTAACCCAGAAAATAGCAAAATAATGCCAAAACAAGGGCTATTCTAGAACAAAAAGTGCCAAAATCCCTAAAGCAGGCGTAAAAGCATAGCAAAACCAAGACTAAATCAACTACTGCATTAAGAAATGGGACTAAATCAATTTTAAAAAATCAAAGCTACAATTTTAAATGAAAAAAATTTAACATATGTTTGAACAGCTTTCATTAATGTCCTCTGGTCCCTTGAGCTATAACCTACAGTGAAAAGCATGCTGTGACAGACTGACACCACTTGGCACATGGAGCAGGAGAGGGGCCTCTTTCAAGCCACGCCAAAACCAGCTGCCCCACAACACACCAACCACACACACACCCCTCCCCACTATAAATGTCCTATCCAATGTCTACTGATGTCTATCATTCCTCTTTGTAGTGACCAACCATAGTACACACTTTGTACCACTAGATGGACAAATGAGCTCAAATTGCCATATCATGTCAAATGTTTTGCCCTACAGTCAGTATATGCCACAGAACTCTGCCAAGGCATTGTAATTCCACCCTTGATCCAGACTGAACTATACTGACATAAACATAATAGGCCCAATCTCAGCCCTATAAACACCCTAGATCTGGACAGTGATTCAGATTTACACAAAATTCGAACTTTTTCCAAAATGAGACCATCACATTTTGCTCAAAAGACAAACAACACAACCTCTTCCTGAAGTCTCTAAAAACACCAAAGAGAAATAGAACTTATGTGAGTGCTAGATTCAAGCATTGGGAATACACTATCTCATTATCAGCAGGTTTGAACAGTAAATGAAACACTACATGCAATTTCCCTTCATGCACCTATCTTCACATCATGACAACAATATTAACCTACCTGTCCCAGTAAAACTCCAGCATTACTTCAGACACAAACAGTAGACAAGAGCGTAATGGACCAAGCGAAGATGCTCTGACTGAGCTTGTATGATGCAGCTTACAGTAATGCAATTTGGACCCACGTGTTTGTTTTAAAGTGATGGAGCCAATCGATACGGGACAACTGCGAGCCATGGCAGTGCAGAAGATTACTGTCTCCCTGTGTGGGTGGACATATTGTAGACTGTCTCCACTGTCTTCCCCCCGGACAGTCCCACACTCCTGCCACCTATTACTATAACTCTGATTACTCACTTTGGTGACATCATTTTTTGTTTTTCCTCCAGGCTTGGGTTTTCTTTACAATCAAGCTGACAATCTGAATGGGACTTTTAAAGATGCCGCATCTAGAAAGTCTTTAGCGCTGATTCAAAACCTATAATCACCCCATGGCCAGACTAAAGATACATTTGTGCAAGTACAGACTAACAATTTCTCAGTAGCAAAAGCATTTTTACACTGCAGCCAATGTTAGGACATCACATCAGAAGGACATTACCAAATATGATACTACATCTCCGTCCAATCAAAATACATCCCTAAATTATACCCTGACAACAGAATATAGATGATCAAATGTGGAAATCACTCAGTGGTTTTAAGGCTGAAGATGCTTACTGTAATTACAATGTTTTGTGGTTACACCTGATGAAAGTTTTATTCCATTTGCAGATGTTCAACAAGCCTTCAAATTGCAGTGCACTAAAGAGAGATTTCTGGTGTCCCCGTTTCTCAATTCAATTTTCTCTCGACTGCTTTATTATCTACTATTACAAGAAGCCTGATCTCATTTTTATATATAGCACTAAGTCCCAGATTCCTGCTACTCACTGTGGCCTCTTGTGACATATCTTAGAATTAGGTTCAGTGACACAGAGTGATTTGGATGAGACAAGTAGATCATGTTCTATCATATTTATTTTGATGGTTATGTGTGTGTTTTAGGCTCTTAGCACAAAGCAGTTTAAGCCTGACTATAATAAAAGAGCCATTCTAATTAAAGCCCGCTGATGTTGTTAAATGGAAAGATTAGATTTTGTAAGTGAGCTAATCAATTGTTTTATTACAAGGACTTAGAATTGTGAGCCATGAGTGATTGTTATTGTGACATACTTTGTGCCACCATAGACGATGGTTTAGCACTGTGCACTGTGTGTCTGCTGCTAAATATACTAAAATATATTTAAAATCAACAGGTCTTTTTTAAATATAAAAGAGATATAATTTGACAGTAGAGTTTCATGAAACTTTTTAAGACTTTGTTGGTATTTGTTATACTTCATTTTTCACTGTTTATCTACAGCTATTTCCTAAAGGACTTTGGAGACCTAAGGAAGTTCTTTAGAATATTGGGGCATGTTGAGCTGAGGTTTATACACACACCATCCTATGTTGTTATGATGAATAATTTAAACTTTAAATACTTTATTTCCCTAAACTCTAGTCTTTGTGTAAATTGCTCAGTTGTCATACATTATTTAGTTTCAATGAACTATACTTGGATGGTGCAGTTATACAATTAACACAGTTCAACTGTAGCTAAAAGAAGTCCTGTCAAATGTGGGCTCTTTTCTATGTAAGGTCATTAATGTAAGTGTGGATTTATACTGGGGCATTAGTAGGAGATGAGAGAACTAAAATAGTACATTCAAATATTCACTTTGTGCATAAAGAAAACACGCTTTTGCCCTGAACAAGCAGTGTGTCTTGAGTGTCTACTACCAAGGCTACATATAGTACTGCATATTTTTTTCTTATCCAAACAAAAAAAAAGTTCTTTCCCTGGAGAAAAACTGTGTCTGCAATGTATCACTCAACAGTAAACAATATGAACTGAGGTCAAAAACACCCTAAAGTTTGTCATTTGACTTTAGATCATGTTGAAATGTGAGCCCCACTTCATCCAAAACAAAGCCATGAACCTGTCTACCATGCCCAACAACGATCTACTGGGAAAAGCCTTTTATATTGCATAACAGCTTTTTATGGCATTCATTAAATATCTATCAGCTTCTCTCAGACCGGTGCGGAGTGAAGGCCTATGTCATTTTGGGATAGCTAAGGTGAACCATATCCGCCACTGGAGTGTGTCTTAAGCGGCGTGTCCAAACCTCACAAACATTCCCTAAAACACAAAAACACCATTGGTATGAAAGTAGGAAAATATGCTATGCTATAACATGCTGTTGCTAATTTTCTGAGCAGTGGTACGCTGTGGTTGGAACAAAGCAAAATAAGCTCCAATGTATCTGTTTAATGTATCGACCCCAATGTAAAAAAAAACAGTCATGATGCAAGGCCAACATTTTCACTCTAAAACTACATTTCTTCTCTCCATAATAGGGGTTTGCTTTGCATAAGACACTATTTTTGTATTGCGATCCCATAATTAACAATGACAGTGGAACAACTTGGGTTAAAAATGTGCAGTAAATTGCTCATACTCTACAGTTGTTTGATTGGCAATGACATCATGCATCATTAGTGGTATTCCCAGAGACATGATCTTCCCTGTATAGAATGTAATTACTGCACCATCTGTGTTGTGTGCATCATTGTATAGGGAGGCATTAAACTAAGCACCCATAATGCACATTTACTAATGCTTGGTAAATACTATAATGTTGTAAGTTCCACTAGTATTGTCTTTTAAAGCCACTTGTGGACAGATTTGGGATGATAGGGTCTGTCTACAGTTAGGGAATCATAGGTGCAATAGGTGATTATGGTTTTCTGTTTCTGTTTGTGGTGATGTGAGCTGTGTAACTCTGAACCTAGGCCTAAAAATACAAAATGAGATACTTCAGACTGATAAGAAATGTTATCAGAAGGGAAACAGTGATACACTTCACCACAAACAGTTGTATCAAGTTACATCATGATCAAGTCAGCTACACTGTATAGATCTGTTTATATGTGTGAGTAGATGGCTATATCACGATTATGTACTTGTCTATGTAAATGACTGTGAATATCAAATAAGACAAAGACAATGCATAAAGCTGACTAGCAATTCAGATTGAAACTAGCCTTAGCAATATGGAAAAAAAGCCAGTACATTTGAGTCACACAAAGACCTGCAATAGAAAAGGTACATCACTTCACTAGTATCAGTACAATGACTTCAGTTTAAAACTTTGCGTAAACTCACTAGATGAGCAACCTGAAGCCTGATCCAGCAGCAGTCTGCCGTGAGTCAGCACTTTAGTCCAGACAATTACTGTGCACATGCCTTCACACACCATCCCAAGCCCACCACAGCACTCTTTGTAGCAATTAGTTCAGCAGCATGACTCTGTCCTATTTACCCCAGGCCTCTATCAACTGCTCAGTTAGGAAAACCATCTGAATATTTCCATAATAACTGTCACTTAAATGTACATTAACAAACACTATAGGGTCCAGCAGTCTAAAACAAGGTCATGGGAATGAATGGAATAAGACAATCAATACTTCAGTGAAACTAACTGTGAAGCTTGTGAGGAGACTTAAAGTGAAATCTAGTAAAAGAAACAGTGCAAGTGCAACCTTCAGAGTCAATAAGAGCTGTACTTACCTGTCCATACAATGATGTAGCCAGTGTAAAAATGAGCATTATTTTCAAAAGTCCATCCTTCTGTGATGAAAGATCAGACCAAAGGCATCTGTTTCTCCGTCTAATGTCTGGATCAAAGTAGAGCTGCTCTCTTGCTGCTTGCATAGCAATACTCTAGACACATCCTTTGCTGCAGTTGTGGATGTGCAGCAAGGCACCGCTGCCAGCCACTCTCTCCAACTCACAAATGGACATGGCAGTGTAGTCCAGCTTCGTAAAGTGGCGCGTCAAAAAGTGGGCTGATGAAATTATCATAAAAGTAGCTTTGGTCTCTTTCTGTGAGCGATCCAGTCAGCGTATGTATCTGTTTCTGGTCAGCACTTCATGTCCTGAGTCACAGCCCAAGCCACTGAACTGGACTGATTCGAATTGTCACATCATGTTTGTCACTGGGTGCCTACGGGGCTTCCTCCTCAACATGACCCACTGTGGGAATGTGGGCCAGGGGTAGACTGATTCAGAGGTGTAAGCTATTATAATGGACATAATCACACTATATACTTCAATACAAGTGCATAATATAGGCTGTAGCATCCCCATGAGGACAAAATACAACAAGCTACTGCAGTTTATAGAAAGAGCAGGCCAAGGACGTACTGTAAAAAAAAAAAAAAACACAAGCTAAATGACCAGATTTAGCCTATGCCCCGGAGCAAGGTGTAAAGACAAGTGAGAGAGCAGTGTTGTGATGCTAAGGTGGCTCCCTAGTGTCCATTTACACAAACTGCCCTTGTTTCAAGTTAAAGAGACAGTGCATTTTTACAAAGCAAGATTGAACAAATGTACAGCATAGAAACTCCTAGTGACATCCAACTCACTAACAGATCGGTCATGAGCCTGATTGGGCAGAAATATTACTCAAATAGTTGATCGCCCTGTACCAAGCAAATCGATCTAGACATCAAACCAAGCATCAGAAGTAACATGGTGATTAACTGCACAGGATGACAAAACAACACCATGTGCCACTTTATTAGATCCACCTAATAAAGTGACCACCAGTAAGTGCAGCCAAAAAGCTTCCAATCAGTTTAACCGAGTGACAAGCTAGAATTAGTAACTACTGACTTATAACCTATGCACCCAGTCCATATACAAATGATTGTTCTTCACTGGCCCCCATTGGGTAACAATTACTACGTACGGTATCATTTTGCCTCAGTGTAATAATGTGTACTAATATATGCTTGACTGAGAGCAATATTACAACTATCGTCAGCATGTTTTACATATTCTGGTTTTCCTTTAACAACACAAAGATGGATTTGGGGTTTTGTAAAATAGGCTGCTAAATTGCCTATATTCAGGAGATAAATAATGAGCTGATTTTTGAAGTCAGAAACTGGAAAGAGACATTCATACAGTTGTCTGGCCTTGAGATGTACTAATTATTATCTACATCTATGAAATCTTGCGATGCACAGAACATAATCACTGTTTAATTAGTGGAGTCAATTTACAGGATCAACATGGTGAGAGCATTGAGATAGGGTGAGAGATAGGTACAAACAGCACTACTCAACAGCCATATCCATAATCCATATCTCAAACTACACTTGCTGTTTATTAATCGTGCACTTCACACTCCAATGCACTGTGTTTCTTCTTCACAATAAATCCTTGTCACCTTTAGCATCGGTGCCGCTTACAACCACACAAAGCAGGAGAGAGAGCGAGAGAGAGCGCGAGAGAGAGCGCGAGAGAGAGAGAGAGAGAGAGAGAGAGGGGGGGGGGGGGGACAGGGTGTGTCTCAGCGTCATACTCAAACACTCAGGCAGCAAGTGACATCTACTGGCTGAACTATGTAACTGCAATGCATTCAAAACTCATCAGACTAGTCCACTTGAAACACACAGAGGGAACAAATAACCAGAAACACAATTACCTAATTTCCTCCATAAAATGTACCTAATGCTGTTGACTATTTACCATTTATATAATTACATTTTATTCCACAATTTTTTGCTCTATAGAAATTGCATGCATATCCCCCAAAAATAATATTCACTGAAATCAGTTTTAATAGCTGCACAATTTTAAAAATGAATGAAGGCAGATTATTGGCTGAGGGGACTCTTGAAGGACTCTGCAGCCAAAAGGAAATGCCAGAATGATAAAAAAGGCACTGTGTAAAGTTGCACACATCATGGTCTCAAGTCTAAACCAGGACTAAACTACTGTAGGTCTAAACCAGGATGCTGAACTTGATGAAAGTCTAAAGCAGGACAATTTAATATGGATGACTTTTAAATGTATATCACATAAGAGACATACCATTGCAATAGAAGTGGTTCTGTGATATTTCTATATATTGTATTGTGCAGACCTAATATTAAGTCACATTTGAAGAAAGAATGGAAAATCTGCCTCCATTCAAACATACTAGTAATCGGAAAACAAGACTTCATTTAATTATGCATTCAGCATGCACCAAAACTAAATATCTGCTGTTGCATGAAAACACAACATTGAAGTTTACCTACAGAGGCTTTTCTCTACCCACCTGGAAATTTGGCAAATCTTCTACCATTACCATCGCTGCCAAAAGGGAGACATCACCTGGGATGGTTTCTGGTCTGGTCAAATTCAAAATCCCTGACAGATGTATTCCTTTGCTCCCTGTAGCATGGCGCAGAGCCTAGTTTCATTCCTATGTGCTGCTCCTCCTCCTCTTCTTCTTCCAATGGATTAAAGCAATGAGTATCTATCACTTCTTCTTCTCTTCTCCCGCTCTGTCATGAGCACGATCACATGACTCCAGCTATAGCCGAGGCGGATGTCCACGGCGCGGAGACAGAGGGCTAGTGTTGGCCAATCATAGGCTATAAATAGACGCCTTGAGTTCATCATTGTCCCTTCAAATGATGGTGAGAAGCCTGGAGGGTTTGAGAGAGGGAGGAAGAGATGTAAAGATGCATGACTGCGTGTGGTTGTCATATTCATATGAGCAGTCTCAACTTAAATAAAAATGTAATCAATACAAATGGAATAGGCTTGGCAATCAGTGATAGCATTGAATGTATGGGTATTATGCACTTTAACTTTAACTTTTTAGTATACATTTTTTGTTATAGTCTCCATTCTGGACAATGCTATTTTGTGATGTTATTTTAGTAAGCACACAGCAAACCCTGTTAAAAATTTGCAATGCATGAAAAGGTCACATGTCCAATTCTCTAACTGAAGACTGCGACAATGATCCCCTCTCTTCCTACAATTGTTGAATGTCAGAGTGAACAAGCTCACCAGCAAAATGCCAACTGCGCCCTTAATCTAGGAATGACATTAATACTATTTGTCATATTTACACATACAGCACTGACATGAGATTACAGAAGTAGGCAAACTAAGTGAAACGTATGTCATTGTCTTAGCCATACTTTGCTACATCACCTACAGGGGAGAAAAATAAATGACAAAATAAATGATCTCGTTAGTTAATCATGGGCTCCTTAAAATAAACTTGAATATCTTTGTTAGTAAATTTTGTGTTACCCTGTCTACTGTGTGGTCTTTACTAAACAAATACCAAATGCTGTGACGGGCTGCTACAAATATGCAAAAAGAACTGAACATATTACTTAATTAACACCATAGGGAACTGTAGGGGAAATCAGATTGACCTTTTGTCATTTTTATCACATGGTCAGGGTCTCTGGAGGACCTCTCATGACTGAAGTACTATTGTTTTTTTTCTTTGTGAATTACTGTTTACAACTTCATCATGGACACAAACAAATGTCTTCCTCACTGAAAGGGTAGTGAGGTGAAAGTGACTGAGAAATAGCAGAAAGGTTCAGCATTGCCATGACAATATCTTTAAACAGTCCATAACTGATGTCACTGAATTTGTAAGGTTACTCTTGATTCAAGTTTGATTTCCAGGGAATGAAACAAATGGATGCAGATTACAATTGTACTGAAGTGACATACAACAAATCAGAGAGAAGGCATCAATAGATATCAATAGGTGATATGTAACTAATAAAAATAATAAAAGCATCGCATTGCAGAAACCCTTCCAGTTGTAAATAAAGGGTTATCATTGGTCATGAAACACGTTCTGTACCTTTTGTGTAAAGTCAAAGTCAAAGTCAAAGTGTTCATAGCAGCATCAATTTAGTAAATTGGAACTTTGGTTTGTGACACAAAGTCAATTCTAACCCATTCTTCCTCTGGTATATTATCTGGATTATCTGGAGTCCTCTACCCTCCCACTACATCAGAGGTACTCACTGTGCATCCTGACTCCTCCTCAGTCCGGCCACTGTCCTCTCAGCCTCCCACTTCTCTTCTGCAACTAGTTTCTGAGTTTCAGCTGCATCTTACAAAACAGAGAAATAACTTCAGCACGTTGAAGGTATGAACAAACTTTATATATAACAATGTTAATATCTATTTAAATGATATAGTCTATATTCACGTTTTAGGTTAGTTTTTACTTTTGCTTGAATAAACTTTTATCAGCTGCATATTATGATGCATTATGAGAGGCTTGAGTGGTGGAAAATTTGTAATTCCCCCAAACAAGGAAATTCTTTTCCATGCAAAGTTTGGTTTATTGGCAAATCATTCAAAATTGGGCAAAAATGTCTGAGCAATATTGTTTGGTCTACTTAAACAACACTGTCATGAGTATTGAATAAATATAAACCAGTATTTGCATTTTATAGTCTCGTTTGAATGTTGGTTAGACTTCTCCTTTTATGGATGTTGTTGCACACAGCTCTAGGTGTTTAGGGATGTGTCATATATAACAATAAACTGATTTGAATTTGTGACAATTTGCCAAACTTGGAACACAGTTTTGTGACACTTTGGATTTCTATTTGGTCAATTATTTGAAAAGTTTTATGGTTTGCTCATATGCCATTTTTAACATTGCTTGTATCAGTAGATCAGTATATTTTACCACTTACTGCTTAACATTAGTAGTAAAATGCAGTTTTACAAAATAAATATGATTGAGATTTTGCTTGATTTCCCACTGCTATGTTGAAGCGAGGTTGAAAACAGCTGTAAGAAGCAAACAGACAATTGTAGAACAATGTATCCTAAATAAGTGTCTTGTGTGTGGTCACAGAATGCCTTTAGGAGGAGGTAACAAGTGTGGCTGCTGCCAGAAGACTGTATACTTTGCTGAAGAAGTGCAGTGTGAGGGAAAGAGTTGGCACAAATCTTGCTTTCTGTGCAGTAAGTATTAAAACCTCTCACAGATAATCCGCTTAATTTGTCAAGCGACTCCCAGCGTGTGAACCTTTGTGGAGAAACGCAGATGAAAAGACCACACAGGAATGTGGAGTATTTTTTGACGTGAGAGCAGCAAAGTGTGCATCCACACGTTTGAAGCAGTCAGGAATCCCACTCCTTATTTGGGTCGAGGGCAAACATGTGACAAAGTTTTCCTTTTATGGCAGAGGAGGATACACTTCTCTCCACCTATTCATCTGAGCCAACTGAGAACATAGTGGTATGCCAATAAATTGTGTAAAAAGTCAAACATCCAAAGGGAGTACACCAAGAGTAATATATCAGAGGCGTGGTTTATTTTATGTTTATGTTTGAGAAAAATCAAAGTCTAGTCATTTTTCAGCTACAAAAAAGACATAGCTAAACTAACATGTTTAAAGATCTTACATGTTAAAGAGTTCTTATTATGCATTTTTAAGCTTGTTAAATTAATTGTGTTCTAAAAACATTTCTAAAAATGAATTTTGGTGAGCAGTTGATGTTACATTTGTGTATAAAACACACAACTTTACATAATAGGGGCCTTTAAACTCTAGGACAGATTGTATATATGCACTGAAATGCAGTTTGGCTTTGTGTAATTCCTCTTCTTTTCTTTGTTATAAGTGGTCTGTAAGAAGAACTTGGACAGCACCACTGTGGCTGTCCATGGGGATGAGATCTACTGCAAATCATGCTACGGCAAGAAATATGGACCAAAAGGTTATGGCTTTGGAGGTGGAGCAGGCACTCTGAGTATGGACACTGGCGAAGGACTAGGAATAAAGCCTGAAGTGTGGGTGAAATACATATGTTTATTTAAGCCTTGTGTACTGTATGTCACACATTTAATACTTAGAATGTTTTTTACAGACAAGCACCTCATCGCCCGACAAATAACCCAAATGCCTCCAAGTTTGCTCAGAAAGCAGCTGGTTCAGACGTGTGCCCCCGTTGTGGTAAAACTGTATATGCTGCAGAGAAGGTGATCGGGGGAGGGAATGTAAGTAATACAGTTTGTGTCAGCAGGTTAAATCTGGTCTAATCAGTGGTCTTTTGAAATTAACCAAACATACTTTTATAATTAGTCCTGGCACAAGGGATGCTTTCGATGTGCCAAATGTGGAAAAGGCTTGGAGTCCACAACTCTTGCGGATCGAGATGGAGAGATCTATTGTAAAGGTCAGTACAAGCTGATTCTGATTATAATAGTTCTGATCGTTTTAAAGCTGCACTACCTGATTTTTTTACTCTCTTGTAATGGAGCAAAAACTATCCAGTCAATAGTACAGCATAACAGAAGTAATCTGAGATGTTTTATTTACTTTGAGACATTCTGTGAGCTGTATTATAAAGATTTTTGTTTTAGGACGAAGGACGGAACAGTTTAACCATTTATACGCTTCCACGGGACGTATTTATCCAGAACTAGAATCAATCAGAAATAATGTGTGGGAACTAAAGGGAATCATATTTGTTTTGCAGTTTCACAAAATCAGGTTGTGCAGCTTAAAGTTCACAGGATCCCATTTTCCATTTTTCAGCTTGTTACGCTAAGAGCTTTGGTCCAAAGGGCTTTGGCTTTGGTCAGGGGGCAGGGGCTCTGGCTCACTCTCAGTGAAGCCTGAAGCCTGAAGCCATGTCTCACCTCCAACTCACATCTGCTGTGTCCCCTATCGTCATCATCAGTCACTCTAACCTGCTCCTTCACTGCACCTTCTGGAAGAGACTAAGGCACAGAATTGTACACAGTATTACTGCTCAATGCTTTTGCGTTTATATTTTTGAGTTTGAACATATACTCACTAAGACAGACTTGTTAGAGGGTGACATGTAAAAAAAAATATGGAATGTATGGAATGGAAACCCTGCTCAGTGTCTGAATCTTAGCAAAAAGTAAAAAATGACATTTTTCATTTCACAACTAGCTACATATATTACAGAAAGAGAGTAATCAGCTGATATTGATGATGGCATTTGTTTAGAAAATCAGTTCACAACACCTACTTACAAGCTGCAATATTGGCTGTTTTTTTATTGGCTATGACATGATTCAAATGATTTAGGTTTATGTAGGAGCTGTGTAATTTCTTCTCATCATCTTCAAACTGACATGCAGCTGCTGTGGTGAACAGAGCTGCAGTATTCAGGCCTGTGTTTGCACCAACAGCTGGCTTCTGACCACTGACTGACAGCTGTGGACTGCTGTGGGCTTTGGCACTGGTTTTGAATTATAAAACACAGCAGAACATGCAGTTGAAGTGATATGCTACTATTCATCAAAATAATAAATAATAACAGGTTGGTTCCTATAGCTTTGAGGAATGTATTTCTTTAACAACTTTGAAAACCTTTAGCATAAGGTTTAGGTTAGCCCTAGGGAGACCAGATTAGTATGGACCAAATGTGGGACATCAAGTGTATTTATGTCAATGTGGGACATGTTACAAATGCTTTAAAATGATGATAATTAAAATGTATATTTGTACGTATATCAGCCTCAGTAGCCTAAGTAGTCTGTTGCTTGCTCAGGGACTATTTTTCATCTTACAACTATACAGATTCATGAACGTGGAGTAAAGGTATTAATTAACCAATGTCGATAAATAAAATGTTGACAAAATGTTGGATATAGCCTCAATTTGGGGGTGCTGGATTTGAGCTGAAAATTCAGGGCAATTCAACGCAAAGTGGGACGTCTGGTCACCCTAGTTAGGTCTGAAAATCTGGTCCAAAATGCACCGATATTGAAATGTTAATCTGTTTTGTCCTGATTCTGTGTTTTAGAGAATTGTAATAAGTATGTGACTGACGACACAGCAGCACAAAGAAGCTGGACCATTAATAAACACAAAATGATCCGTTTTTTTTTGTTAAATGCAGATCAGATAAGTGAGCTATAATGCTATAAGCCGTAATGCAAATGTTGAATCTAATTTGTAAGTATTCCGAACAGAGTGACTGTCATCACTAAAATAAATAAAAATGTAACAACAACAACAACAAAAAAAGAGATCTATTTTTAAGGTAACAAGCCTGGCCCTGCTTTATTGAGGATAGCTCAACAAATTGAACCATGTAGGCAACCAGGATAACAAAATCGTTTAGGTTGGAATGGCTCCCTCTTGTGGTAAAAAATGGCTTTGGTCAGAGAACCTTGAAGTCTGTCTCACCTCCATCACACATATGCTGTCGATCAGTCGATCTAACCTTCTCCTTCACTGCAGCTTCTGGAAGAGACTAAAGGCACAGGATTGTACAGTTTTGATAGTGCTGCTCGATGCTTTTGCACTTTGTACTTTCACATATGCTCACGTTTACACTGAGAACATGTAAAAACTAGGCCCATGCTGTTGTACCCGACAGCAAGGTGTTATCAGCGAAACGCCCCCATACGTCTGCCACAACTGCTATGGCACCAATGGGCGCCTTAATCAGACAATGTGTGATTTTGAAGGGTTTTTATAATGTTAACGAGCAAGTAAGAGGCCCCGCCCCCAAACCATGACAAACTTGATCTTTTTGATGTTTGTGAAGGATGTTTTTTGACAAATTTTGTTAGTTTCCCTAAAACTACATTCTTCTTTCAGTCTATAGGGTGCGCTATAGAGGTAACTGGCATCATATTGGTCAGATGTGTTCAGGGCCGGGGTTAAGTATGTGCAAGTTAGAGGCTGTCAAATATACCTGACCTCCCAATTTCAATCCAAAATGGCCAACTTGAAGACAGTGAAAAGCAGAGCATAAATGAATGCACTTTAGCCCGATTCAACAATCTTCCCAGACTAGCAGATCGTCATAACTTTATATCTTGATACAATCTTTTATCGTCATATCGCACACCCCTAATCCACATACAGTATACCTATGGTGGGGTCTATATGTGCCAGAGTTTCCAAAGAGACAGTCTGGCATGCACAACACTTGTTAATCCTGCTGCCATATATACAGTGGAATTATAATCAGCTGCTACAAGCCAACTCTGCAGATCACGGTGTCATAAATCAAATCAGCCGCAGGGACTCTCTGCTCTGACTCAGCTCCAGCTCAGGCACTGTGAAACAATAAGGAGAGTTTGAACATTGGACAAATGCCAAGTACACAACCACAACATCAAAATGTGTTGGATTGTCTCAAGACCATATCACTTACATGTAATTTCAAGATTAAATATCAGATTAAAAAAAGGCAGTAAGCCAAATAAGTTAAAGGTATTAGAGAGAATGTTTGCAACAATTCAGAAACTGGAGTCTGTCAACGTCACACTCAACAATAAAGCAGCTTTGAACATAATAAAGCATCAATACTAATCACAATTATTATTAGCATCTCCAAATACAAACAAATATCCATAAAGAAAGAATTTAGTATAATTCTTTTCTCCTTCCTCTCATCTTCCCCTCTTCCCCTCTTCCTCTCATCTCCTCTTCCCCTCTTCCTCTCTTCCTCTCATCTCCTCTACCCCTCTTCCTCTCATCTACTCTTCATAGACTTCTAAAACAGTATTTCTTTTGCAGGTATTTGCTTCAGTTTTCTTTCTCGGCCATTATGCAACTAGTTAGCACACCCCTAATACAATTACAATCATTTCTGTAAATGCTTTTATTTAAAACTAACCCACTCAATAAATGGTGTCATGTGGGAGAAGAATCGGAGAGTGGCAGCATCACATGTTGCTGCAATTTGTCTATGTTTAGTTAGAGAGCTTTGGCCAAATGTATACTGGAAACTACATTCCTGCTCTAAAACCACAGCTTAACATTGTCTGTCGCTATTATCCTAATCAGAGCAAGGGGGCCCGTAGTCTCAAGGGAGTTCAGGCATGTCACCAACTTTGTTCAAAGTAGCAGGAAATAATGATGCGCCATACAAAAACACTACATTACGAAGATCATTAATGAATACTTTTTTTACTGAGATGCTGCTAGTGTTGACAAGGCTGAATACATACATAATGCTGACAGAATTTGAAGGGGATCAAGACAGTATGTCAGTATGACAATATGTTGCCTAGCCTGATGTGACACAAACCAGTTTAACACATTATCAACCAGGAGGAAGCAATGATCTGTCAGTGTGCCACGGGCATCAGTCGGTATGTGCGTGTTTCTATTTAAGTCTCCTTGTGATAAAGAGGAGGGACAAAGGCAGCAGGAGATAAATATTGCACTGTGTTCTTCTGCCCATCACTGTGTCGCCTGCCTGCATCCGAGCCATCAGCACAAAGGTAAGTGCACCCTGCCTTCATTTTGAGAGTTAGATAATATATGTAGTTCAGAACATTTTGAATATAACAATTGAGTTCTACATACTAATTGGGTTTGTGACAGAGGGTGACTTTGGGTGAAGTTGGTTTTCTTCAAGCTAGTCTATATCAATTATTAAAACATGTTTTGTATCTAACTGACAAATGCAACTTAACAATACAGTCAAAAAGCCATGACATTACAAAGACTTACGGTATGGCAAACATGCTCTTGTTCCCAATACATGCCATATCTTCAGTGCCTGATAAAGTGAAGTTAGTCCAGCCTAGCACATTTCCAAGAAAGCTCTATTTGTGTCTTCTCCAGTGGACTGGCTAGATTGAAGCGATGGGGGAACATTATCTATAGGGGCAATAACTGCCATGTTGGCTTGTGTATCCATGTCTGTCTCCACTTTGTCTCCAGCCAGACTGGGTTATCCCCACTGGGAGGTGAAAGCAGGACTAGGGCCAACTCAAGTATCAACAACCCATAAGCCAGGACAATATGTATCTACATGACAAAAAAATGTTAGTGAGGTGAATTGGTATTTCCTTAATACAGTATCTATTGTAGAGGACGACGGTGAAGGTTGTCATTCATCCAGGTAGAGGTCATTCTGAAAGTTGAAAAAGGGCATCTGGACAAGGTTTCGATTGTTGAAAAGCTTTCATCTGCCAGTCCATCAGACTTCTTCAGTTCTGGTTAGAAAGGTTTGTGAGCTGAGATTTATAGGCTGATACTTGGTATAAACCTGTTGGATGGGCTTGTGCCCTACCATTAATATGCTAATGGTTCAACTTTCAGAATATTGTAGAGGAAGCAGAATTCATGTGTGTATAATGGAACTAAAATTGACACCATAGTTAAGACTCACTGATGGATTAAAGCCGAGTGGTCCCCGCTGTCAGCCACTTCAAAAGCCAAAAGGTTTTATTTTTGTCTTGCAGGGTGAACACGAACAGCCAAGATGCCTGAGAAAGCGTAAGTGGATTGTCTTTCTGTTATTCTTTCCATTGAGTGTCACTTTCACTCTTCAAACAGGCTCTGAATTCAATTAAAGGGTGTTCTTTTGTTAAACATGGTTCATTGTTTATAGTGAAATACTAACCTATGTTGTTTTTAATTTCCTGTTCTTTTCAAACCCACAGACCAGAGGTAGGATTTTACATAACTATATTACTTAAGTTAAACGTGAAATAAACTACATATAGGTTGATTAAATGTCTCATTTGCAGAAATCCAAAATTTCAGCCTCACGCAAGCTCATGCTTAAGGTGAGTGGTTTTATATATACCAAGCAGTGGCGTAAGGCTGTGACCAGGGGCCCCAGTGCAGGTTTTCATAGACCTGGTTTAGTCCTGGTTCAGACCAAGTTCAATCCTGGTTTAGTCCCTCATTTAGATCTTGTTTAGTCCTGATTTAGACCTTCTTTGTTTTTTTTTCCTGGTGATATGGTAAAAATGATGATTGATGATTTCACCACAATTATGTTTTTTTTTTGTTTGTTTGTTTTGTTATACACGGAATACTACTGCTTCATAAAAACTTTTTTAACTACAAATGTTATGCACATTAAATCTAGTGTTCATCATAATGTTTAATACTCATTATTTTCCTTTTTTATTCATATGAACACTGGCATTGTTACAGCAAGCAGAACACAATTGCTGTCTCACAATTTAACAATCTTCCCAGGTTAACTTCATTTCACAACTCATTTTTTATTGTCATATCACCCACCCCCAATTTAGACCTTATTTTTTTCTAACTTAGTACTGGTTTAGACTCGGTTTTGTTACGGAATACAAATAGACAAACTAAATACTGTAATTATTACCTCTTCTTGCGTATCAGAGCTTGATGGTGGCTAAGGCCAAAGAGGAGCTGGAACAGGAGATGCTGGAAAAAGAAGAGCAAAAGACCAGCTATTTAGATGAAAAGGCTCCCCCAATTCAGATCAACAACATGTCACTACAAGACCTGAAGGTACTATTACATAAACAGTTCAAATATATGTTTTCAGCCTGGTTTAATCCATCTTTCTTAGACTCTGTGTGAAGAGCTGCACACTAAAATAGACGTAGTGGACGAAGAACGGTACGACATTGAGGCCAAAGTTTTGCACAACACCAGAGAGGTAACTATGACCAACAATGGCTCTGTTGTTGACATCTGATCTGATCTGCACTACACAAACTACACAGTACACATTCATATTTCATTCATTACTACACAAACTACACAGTACACATTCATATTTCATTCATTACTACACAAACTACATGGAACACATTCATATTTCATTCATTACTACACAAACTACACGGTACACAATCATATTTCATTCATTACTACACAAACTACACAGTACACATTCATATTTCATTCATTACTACACAAACTACACAGTACACATTCATATTTCATTCATTACTACACAACCTACACAGTACACATTCATATTTCATTCATTACTACACAAACTACACAATACACATTAATATTTCATTCATTACTACACAAACTACACAGTACACATTAATATGTCATTCATTACTACACAAACTACACAGTACACATTATTTCATTCATTACTACACAAACTACACAGTACACATTAATATTTCATTCATTACTACCCAAACTACACAGTACACATTAATATTTCATTCATTACTATGCAAACTACACAATACACATTAATATTTAATTCATTACTACGCAAACTACACAGTACACAATAATATTCCATTCATTACTACGCAAACTACACAGTAAACATTAATATTTCATTAATTACTACCGTACACAAACTACACAGTACACATTCATATTTCATTCATTACTCTAAATTGATCATTATTGCGAAGAAAGAGATTATCATATGCTTTCATTTCAAATATTACTCAGTCTTGCCCAAAATGTAACTTATTGAACCAATCCATTAAATACCAATCATCAAATTTCTCATATACTACTGATTATACTGCTAACTTGTCATAAACAATTGATCAGGATGTTCATATTATAGGTGTAAAACAGGGATGAATATTACTTTGTATTTTCTTCCAGATTAAAGATCTCAACATTAAGGTGCTGGACCTTCGAGGGAAGTTTAAGAGACCCAACCTGAGGAGGGTGAGGGTCTCGGCTGATGCCATCCTGCGCTCGCTTCTGGGCTCAAAACACAAGGTCTCTCTGGATCTAAGAGCAAATCTGAAATCAGTGAAGAAAGAGGACACAGAGAAGGTATGCTTCGAAACAGGGTTGATGACAAAGACTACATTTAAAAGAAATGTTTTTGTGGGATAATAGATTGTGCTGTGTGCGTCTTCACAGGAGAAAACTGTGGAAGTGAGTGACTGGAGGAAAAACGTGGAAGCCATGTCGGGTATGGAGGGCCGCAAGAAGATGTTTGATGCAGCAAAGGGTGCAAACCAATAAAGTATCACATGTACACAACTGGTCTTCAGATAATACTCCAACATCACTTTAATTAATCAATGAACACGACATATTTTAACACTCACTCTCACAATGCAACTTTTTTCTTAAGATATCAAGTCAATTTCCTTGTATTTTATTTTGAGCCTCCCTTGCATTCTCTGTTCTGATGTTTGGACTGTGCCTTATTGTCACTGCGAAATAAACCAAGCATGCACCACTTGTCTCTTGATTCTTTACTGTAGAGACAAAAATACCATTTACACATAAAATGTGTAAAATACTCAAAAACAACCAAGACTCAAACTCAATGAAGAACTACATCTATTAGACTACAACTTCACGTAAGACTTAGCAATTCATCAGAACCAAGAAGACCAAGAACAAAACAGCATTTGTTGACACCGTTGACACAACAATTGTACGTTTAAAATTATTACTAACCAAAGATGCACAAACACACAGAACACTACAGATATATAATGTTAAACACAAAGTACCAGCACAGTACCTCCCAATATGCACCTCCTTAAACATGCTAACAGGCTGTATAAGAATTCTGCAAAAGGCCACCAGAGGACACCAATGAGCAATGTTAGTTTTATATACAGCATATCAATCATTATTTTCCTTTAGAACTAAATCTGGTTTTAAAGCTGCTAATAATGCATCTAGTTATGTATTAAGTATATATATTTTTTTTACTATCACTGATGTTACCATACTATAGAACCACAATGTTGAAATATGTGTATAAATGATCAGTTGGGCCCAGTGGTGCATTTATGGGCCTCATCTGTTTAGTAAAACTGCTAAACTAAACATTTCCTATGACTGTGTAAATACACTAATCATTTACAGCATGTGAAACAAAAACAGTACCTACCAGTGTTTTCTCACATTTAGCTTCAATCGTATGAGTTTCTCAAAACATTCTCAGTGAATAAAACAATGCTAGAGGTCATATTACACACATATGCCACAGTCTCTGTCAGAACTGGTTTAGATCTTGTATTTTGTAGGCTAAGCACTTATTATTATATTTGAATTTGATGGTAGCTTACAAATGCCATAGGTGGAGTTTGTAACAAAGCTGACAATATATGATAAATTTGAACTGAGCTGTTGTTTAATGATTAACCTGAAGGTATTTGGCACTGCTTCTGGCTTGTCTTTCTATGTCAAGTGATCTCTGAGCTTGCAGTGACTAGTACCATTTTACCAGACATGTAAAGAGGTGATCAGTTTAATCAGTTTAATCAGAATCAGAATTTTGTGGTTTGCATGAGGGAGGAAGAAAAAGCCACAAACATAAGTTTGAAACTTTACTAAACATTATTGCCACATAAACTGAATCAACTTGATGACAAAAAAAAATCAAGACTTAGGCTTCTCTTTCAAATGGAATATCAATAGCATAAAATAAAAATCATGCCAGATGAAAAAAATTAAATAAATAAAGAGCTCAATGTGAAGCTTTGAGCCCTTAGGGGGTGCAGTTTCTGGCTTGAGCCATGGGAGGTTCCTGTTGAGACCAAATCATCTGTGTAAGACACAGACAAATCATCTGTGTAAGACACAGACAAGACTGAAGTCATCATTTTTGGCCCACAGCAACAAAGAGAAAATGTCAAAAGTCACCTTGAGTCTTTTTCTCTAAAACCAAAAAAATCAGGTCAGAAATCTAGGGGTAATTATGGACTCAGACTTGGATTTTAACAGTCACATTAAATCTATAATATCAGCTGCTTTTTACCATCTCAAAAACATTTCTAGAATCAAAGG
>JAVQKC010126057.1:0-14064 GCA_036025475.1 Philypnodon macrostomus
CCTGTCCCACACCTGGGACGCCGTCCTGGAAAAGGCATCTGACAGTAGGGGGCGTAAACGCTCTCGGCGGTCGGATAAAACTACCTAAACAGCCTACAAGACACGTCACAGTAACATCACGTGACGCTTCCGACGAAGACTGCAGGAAGTAGTCGAAACATGTAAAGCAGGTAAACAAAAGCTCTCTGTCTCACAAAAAGAACCTTGAAAACAGTTAAACTTAAGAAGACAGTATGAATTTTCACCAAAGGCTATAGATGTGTCCAGGACTGATGACTGACTTTATAATCCTAGTTAGATTTAGTCTTGGTGTAGATGTAGTTTTAGCCTGGTTTACTCCTAGTTTATAGCTGATCATTTCTCTCTTCACGCAGATCTCCAACACTGCTGCTAAATAATTCAGTCACGCGCTGGAAATATTAGATGAAATATATTGAAATGTTAAAATTGTGACACTGACATGTGAGACAAATACTAGAGGAGAGAAATACAAGAGATGGAGATGATACTTAAACCTAAAGGCAAGAGCAGCTGAGTATTCCTGCATCAACATCATAAAAGAGTGTCATTCAAATCTTATGGAAATCAAATTCACATAAAGGCTACATATGCCAAGAACGACGAAAAATATTGTATTTTTTAGTCTTTTTTATTACAATCGAGATCAAAAGCTTCTGGTTTTGTTAATGTCTTGTTTTATTGTTATGTGTGTGGAACAAATACAATACAACACAATACAATACAATACAATACAATACAATGCTGCAGCCCTGAGACCAACCTTGAGCTTAAACATTAAGCTGTGGATCCTTTATGTGAATGAATAGGCTCAAAATAGTCCCCTCACACACAACATACACACCTCATGTACTTCACCTGATGCTAGTACACTCTGTTCAGCGTTTTGGGGTCATTTTGGTGAAAGCCGTATGATTGAAAGGATATAATCATGAAGAAAGCGGCTTGTACCTGCCAGTACCACTTTATACCAAGAGACAGCGTCAGTGGTTTATTTGATTACACGGGTTTTTAGATCTGTGACGTCAGTATTTCTCAATATGATCTCAATGCTGGTCTGATTGCAAAAAAAACATACAATTGTTCTGATTTAGTCCAGTCAAGTGGCCTTATGTTAGTCATGGATTAGTCCTGATTTAAACTTAAATTTAG
Organism: Philypnodon macrostomus; assembly: GCA_036025475.1. NCBI lineage: Eukaryota > Metazoa > Chordata > Actinopteri > Gobiiformes > Eleotridae > Philypnodon > Philypnodon macrostomus. Next base: position 1,171 of record JAVQKC010126057.1, read on the forward strand.
ATCTGGTTTATGTGGGCGGCAGTGGCGTAGGTGCTCGCCCTGCAACCAGAGGGTAGCTGGTTCGAATCCCTGTCCGAGCATATACATTGTCTATGAATGAAAGTGTGATTGATCTTTGGTGGTGGTCAGAGGGGCTGTAAGCGCAAAAATCGCTGCCATGCCGTCAGTGTGCCTCCGGGCAGCTGTGGCTACACAAGTAGCTTACCACCACTGGGTGTGACTAAGGAGTGAATGAATATTGTAACTGTAAAGCGTCTTTGAGTGTTGAGAAAGGCGCAATATAAAACCAATGCATTATTATTTATCTTTTATTATGCCTAATAGTGTTTTGTTTAGACCTATATCTAGTTTAGTCCTCATTTAAGCCTGGTTTAGACTATACTCAGATCCAATTAATGCTGGCTTAGTCCTGTTTTAGACTTGATTAAGATTTTGACTTGATTTTTTCTGATGGGAAACAGTCTACTCACATGAGATGAGTTCTTGCTGCTTCAAAAGATAAAGGGGTGTGTTTGTTTATTGAAATGATGCCGATGTGTGCAAAGGCCAGAGTCTCTTGGCTGGTAGACAATACATGTGCAAGCTGCGGACGCCATATTGTGAAGGCTCAAATTAAGTCTCCACAGGGTTCTTCAAAGTCCACCTTTAGAAAATGTCACATATCCATGACAATACCTGACCCGAGGAAAGGACCAGTCTGTTGTCCGGGGTTACGGCAAAAACTAGGCTCTATTCAATTCAAGTTTGAGATCTCATTTGAATTTTATGATTGCTTTAGCTAATTAAAACGGATAATAAAAATAACAGGTTTTAGTATTTGGAGATTATGTATTAAGATTTTTGCACATTTCTGTTTTTTTGAATTCTATACTGTATTATTATAATTTGAGCATGTCTGTCATTATTTAAGGGAGCCAGCAGCATGCCTCATTACTGGGTCTTAGATGAAGACAACCACAGTATGTAGAAGGTTGACGGTTCAATCAATCAGTTCATATCCTTTTGTCCTCGGGCAAAACACTTTACCCACTTTGCCTCGATTGTATAGACACTGTTGTATGAATGTGTTAGTTTGATGATGGTGGTAAGAGAGATTGTTGGTATGGCTGCCACGTCTATGTTAATCTGCCTGGGGCAACTATGGGCGAATGAGTATCAGTAGCTTGTGTGACTTAGGAGTGAATGAATTATGGACTTAGTTACATGTTATAAATGCAGTTTGGGTGCCTTGGATGTTAAAAATCGAATCCATTGTCAATGTCATTATATGCGGATTTTGTACATAGACCACTGCATGTCCGAGCAGGGCTGTTCATTGTCAGGAGAAAGCATGAGGTAGAAGTCTCCATTTTGAAAATGCCAAATCAAACCTATTGGAAACAAAAGGTTATAAATGACTTATAGCCTACTATAGTGGCAGGTGGGTTACCAATGGGGACTATGGGAAGCTTTATGTGTCAAAAAGGGTTGTTAGATGACTCCATTGCAATCAAGGTGGGCCAGTGTGGGTCAAATTCTGCACCTTGGGATGAGAACAGAACAGAAACTATCCAAACACGGAAAATAAAACTAAATCACTATTTATGATGTTCAAATGTTAAAATATTTATGGACACAGAGACTTGAAGAATGGATCGTTATAAGCACCATGTCCTTTTTGGCACTGACTAAAATGCATGTTGTAAGATAGGCTTTTGTTTTTTGTTCAGTTAGACTAAACTGCATTATTATAAGATTTTGTCAATTCAAAATATCATTCAAATGTTAAATTGTAACAGTCTCAGGTCTGCTGATCTGTCACTGCATGTCGTCCCAAAGACAAGAGGAAAACTTCGGGGTGATTGAGCTTTCTCTGTTTGTGGCTCTAAGTGGTGGAATGTTTTACCCCTCAACATTATTTTTTCTCTTTGGCTTTTAACTCTGATTGAGAGGTTGACTTTTACTGTGTCTTTAAACAATTTTAATTTTGTACAGCACTTTGACCAACCCCCTTGTTGATTTTATGGAGCTCTAGAAATAGAGTTGGATTGGAAAATCTACACATTTGATTATTAGCCCTTGTTTTGGATTGACAATTTAATACCTTAGATATTAGATCAGATTAGATAGAACTTTATTAATCCCGGAAATTCACTGTGGTCAGCTGCTTCATACATCTAATAAAAACATTCATACAATAAAAAATATAATAAATCAATAAAATACATAATATAATATAAATATATCAATACTTTAATTTTGTCCAATGTTCAAAAATGCTTTAGATTTTACTAGATATCATCTCAAATGTTTCAATCATTTTTTTTATTAATATGATGGAGGGAAGGGTGAAGAGAAGCCACACTTAAAACAGAAGCTAGCCTCAAATCGACCCAGTGAGCTCTCCGGAGAGTTACACCTTTGTGGTATGTGCCTTTAACACTCACCTCTCAGGTCACTCTCAGTCCATTGATCTACACATAAGATTAATTACTCGGCTCCTCGCTGGACACAGCCGTTTCATCACGTTACATTAGGATGAAGTGAGTGAACACACACGATTAGAGATCAGAATGCAACTGATTTAATTGGTTTATAGTACAGTGGCTTCATCAAGGTCGAAATCTATCTCACTGTTTCATTTTTGTTGAAAATACAAAATAGTCAATATCTTACCTTCGTTATTCTTGTTTTAGTCCATACAGTGTGTGTTTTATTGATATTCTCCATCTGAAAATAAAGCGTTTTTGTTTCATTGGCCATACAAATGAATATGGATGTAGACATTAGGTGCATTCTGTATCATTGGGAGCTATGGGCATTTTTTTTTTCTCTTAGAGTCTCTTAGTCTTTCTCTAAGTGCTTCTAGCTTATTTTAGTAAAACGATTATAACTGGTAAAAAATACAACATTATTTGTGACGCATACTGGCTTGTTGGTCAGATTCTCAACTTGAACCGCATTCTGTTTTAAATGCTTATGGTATAAGAATTTCAGAGTGAATAGGTATCTCTGCGTCAGCCCTGCAACTCGCTAATCATTGTTCAGGGTGTGCCAAAATGAAGGTCAGCATACGTTCATTTCAAAACTACATAGAGTTCTACAATTTTTAGAGTATTCTGGTCCCACACTGTTGAGTATGACCAGTTGCTCCCTCTCTGCAGCTGTTTCTTGTTTGAATGTGTGAGCGTTTTCCAAGGTATCTGATCAACTCTCCAGAGCTGAGCCGGTGCATACTCCGATCAATACCTGGCCTCCACTACTGCCTTCACACCCAGGCAACGTGTGGGGAGAGGCAACCCTTTCTTTTGATCTCCTGCTACCAGTGATATAACACTCACTTCTAAAGGCATTTTGGGTCCCAGTAAAATGTATTCTCAAGTAGCTTACCAGGAACTTACTGTTCTTAAAAATCATGTGACTTCATCATATTTTTTCCTGGAACATTTCCTCAAGACCTGACTACAAAGATTATTCCTGGAGTCTATCCCAGCAACTATGAGCCATAGTCGGGGCATACTCACATTGACCATTGACTCACATTCACTAAGGGCAGTTTAGATTCACTGTCTTTGGGTGGTGGGAGGAAGCCAGAGAGAACCCACAGTCACACAGGGATGACATGAGATGAGACTCCAGAGAGATTGTGTGTTGACTGGCCTGAGACTTGAACCCACAACCTACTTGCTGGGTGCAGAAGAACTAGCTTTTGTGTATCAAATTTGAATTTGTTTAATTACAATTAGTATGTCTGTTATTATTTAATAGCACTTCTGTCAATCTGAGCAATGTTTTAGATTTCTTCTTTGACTGCTACCCTTCTCTGGCTCTCTTTCTCCGCACCTACCTCTTTGTGACGAGTCGATTTCACGGGCCACTGATGCGCAGAGGGTACAGTAGAATACGCTGTATGTGAGTGTGAATAACAATTGCTGTGTATTCGCCTCATAAAAGAAACAATAATTACATGCACTGGCACCGATACCGCACGGCTCATAAAAACACAAATGGCCGATTCTGCCCGCTAAAAATCCCACTTTTTTGCTATAGAGGATTTAGCTAATTATACGTCCAGATTCCAGCCCATGTGATTTGCATTTGAAAGTGTGTGATCTTTTTGTCTCCGGGCTAAATTTTCCTCCCATTTCCGCTTTGGTTAATTTGCGTTTTCCAATATTAAACTATAGCTTCCGTTATATATACTGACTGGCCAAGTCATTATGTAAACCCAATGAAGTGGCACTCAGGCGCCCAACCTGCTTCATGTTTGGTCATCTTGTGGGTGTGTTCAGAGATCTGCTGACCTTGTAACAAGTGGTTATCTATAAGCTAATGTTACCTTTCAATTTTCATAAACCAGTCCTGACCTCCGGCATCAACAATGTATTTCTTCCCACAAAATTGCCACTCGCTGCACGCTATAGCCTTTTTTTAAACCAGTCTTTGGGCGGCAGTGCTGCAGTGGGTAGGCGCTTGCCCTTCAACCAGAGGGTCGGTGGTTCGAGTCCCCGTCCAAGCACACGCTGTCGTTGTGTCCCTGGGCAAGACACTTAACCCACATTGCCTATGAATGAATGTGGCCAGGTCGCCATTGTGAATGAGAATTGGTTCTCAATTGCTTACCTGGTTAAATAAAGAATAAATAAATTGTGATGCAGTGCATTCATTTTTGCTTTGCTCGTCACCGTCATTTTACTGAAACATTGCCAGTGTTTATCAATAAAAAAGTCCCCACAAGTATGATGATGAACACTGGATTGGATGTACATTGAATTTGTAGTTAATGTTTTATGAAGCAATACAAAGTCAACAAAAACTGATAAAATTATGATTGTGACATTATATTTTTACCTCATCACCCACACCTACTTGGGTGTAAAATAATCAACATTGATATGGTCATATGATAACAACTTTAAATTGACAAAATATTAGCCTTTAAGATCGTTTTACCAAAACCACAAGAAATGCAGTTAAACTCATCATTTTGAAATGATATGTACTTTAACACGGGCTGGATCGTTTTATGAAGTGAGGATAATCTTCCGAGAAGACCGTTACCGAGCATTAATGAATGCACTGTATCACGAGTTTCTTCAGGGTCATTTTACTGATGTGTTCATATTAATATAAAAGGAAAATGTATATAGTATCAAGCATTATAAACAACATTGGCCTGGTTTCAATTAAAGGGTTTTATGAAGCCTGACCTTGATCCTAAGAAAATCATATTATTCTATTTTTACCACATGCCCCCACCCCTTTAACACTACAGTCCTGAAATGTAAAGTAATTTAGGAGTGTTTTGTGGAGAAAACAGATGATAATATAAACAGACCTGTTGCCGACAGTCTTGGGATAGTGCTGAGGTGCACCCCTACCACCTCCTCCCCCCGAAGAAGCACTGCAACAACATCAGGGCAAGATAAATGCAACTGAATCATATGCATCTATTCATCAGTGTTAATGTGAACAGCTGCAAGTGGACGCCCCTTCAGACTCAGTGTTAATGTGAACAGCTGCATGTGGACGCCCCTTCAGACTCAGTGTTAATGTGAACAGACCTTTTTAACTACACATTCACTGTACGTCCAATCATCCAGTGTTCATCAAAATAATTAATACTATTTATGAATATTTTTATTAATTTGAACACTGACATTGTTTCAGTAAAAATGACGGTGAAGAGCAGAGCATAAATGAATTCCAGATAAAGCCGATTCTCATAGCTTCATATCACGATTCGATTTTTATCGCCATATTGCCCGCCTCCATGGTGCAGCAAACAGGGACTGATATCTAAAAAAATATAACGTACTGGTTTATAGACCCTTTAAAATGTGTGTCATATAAATGTTAAAAATTCTGGAATGGAGGCGACTGGAGCAAAAGTGAGTTCTCTGACCTCTGACCTCACCTACATGTAGAGAGTGGAGGGACTTTGGCAAAACCATCTTCATTTACATTATTTTGTGGTTAATTCTAATTTCTCCATTGAAAATGTATTATGGTCTTGCTCCAGTTGCCTCCATTGTGGATTTATTTTCTTTTACAAACTGTGAAAGAGTTCATTCATTTATGGATTAACTGATACATACAAAGACACTGCTAACTTTTAATAATGTAATTAAAGCTGACTTTGGCCATTGTTATATCGTGCCCAGCCACAGAACCATGAATCCTCCCACGTCTTGTTCTGCCTCTCCTCTGACCCTCCCTCTGCTTTTAAAAGAACAGACACACAAAGAAAAGAATGTGGCGGCCATTTTGTGCCTAACCAACCACATCCTGCAGTACTTAAAGGCCGGACATCCCTACCTCCAAAAGAAAACGAGAACATGTACCAGGAAGCTACTGGTAATAAATCCTAGTATTTATGATTCTTTCATTGACGAAGAATTCTGCTTGGTATGGCTGCCACGTCAGACTGTCCCATGGCAACTGTGGCTAAAGAAGTATCTTACCATCACCAATAATGCAACTGTAAAGCAATTGTGTGAGGTTATGGCAATCTGCTAATCTGGGGAAATTGCTGAATCGTGATACAGTTTAAACAATGCCAGTGCAGACGCGTTTAGCTCAGTCAGTAGAGCGTGCGGCCCACAATCAGAGCCAGCCCGGGTGTCGTGAGTTCAGTTTGCCCAAAGTCACTCCCCACTCTTCTCCCGGGTCACACTACTGTCCATCAACAAAAAGCAAGTGTAACCCAACAAATAAATAGTATTCGGTATTATGATGAATTATGGATTGGATCGTTATAGTTAAAAAATGTTTGAAGAAGAAACTGAAAGAAGTAATCTTCTGTGAGAAAATCCAAATCATGATCTTGGCTAGAGAAAAAAAAACATGTCGCCCACCCCTAATTATTAATATTATTATTTTTATTAATTAAAGACATTAGATTTTTACCATGTCACCCACCCCTTATTATTAATATTATTATTAATTAAAGAGACTATATTTTTACCATGTTGCCCACCCCTTATTATTATTATTTTTATTAATTAAAGAGATTAGATTTTTACCACGTCGCCCACCCCTTATTATTAATATTATTATTTTTATTAATTAAAGAGATTATATTTTTACCATGTCGCCCACCCCTTATTATTAATATATATATATTTTTTTTATTAAATAGATATTATTTTTATTTTATCAATTAAAGAGATGATATTTTTAGCATATGGCCCACCCCTAATTATTAATAATATATTTTTACCTGAAACGAGAAGCACCCCCTTCTGATATCACACTCTCCACTTTGGCGGCTTGACAACGAAGAATCTTCCAAAGAATAAGTTTAATAGGGAGGGATGGGGAAAACGGTGCTGCAGAAGAAGAAGAGACATTAGTGCCATAAGAGAGGGTTAACCTAACCAGGTTACCAGCAGCTATTTCAGGATGGAGAATATACAATTTCTTGGCCGATACCAATATTTCAATTACCAATTTGACCGATACAGGTATTTTGTAAGCATGTTTCAGTCGGCAACGTGAGGTTCGGTTATCCTAATTTAAATGTAATTAGATAAATGACTAAGTGATAGCAAGAAGGTCAAAGGTTAGGCATCTTAGAGGAAATGATGGATGACTGAGAACCCCAATAGAGAATACTGAGAATTCCAATATCATTTAAAGAGGAACTATGCACTGTTTTGGTCACATTTGTCCTCAACAGAGCGCCCCCTACAGTTTCAGAGACTACCACTGTCCACAGAAAAAACACAAAGAATATAGACTTTATATATAGACTCTAGACGATCATAAAGCTCCTGTTCAACACAAAAACACCACATCTGTTTATTTCTTGAAGCTCTCTCTGTAAAAGCCTGTTTAAAAGCAATTTGTGGTTTTGGTGAGACCTGTGACTTGACCCGAGACTTCCAGAGACATTCATCCTATAGCAAGGGAGCTTCATTCACCCCACAACAACTCATGTAGGATTCACTGATATTTTCTAGAGGTTTGTTTGTTTGTTCATTTTTTAAGTTGCAATATTTAAGAAAGAAAAGTAAAACTGTGTTGGCAAAAAAATCCAGAATATTTTGCAACAAACGGTGGATCCTAAACTAACATCTAACTCCTAACCCCTAACTCCTAACTCCTAACTCCTAACCCCTAACCTAACTCCTAACTCCTAACCCAACTCCTAACCCCTAACCCTTAACTCCTAACCCTTAACTCCTAACCCTTAACTCCTTACCCTTAACTCCTAACCCTTAACTCCTAACCCTTAACTCCTAACCCTTAACTCCTAACCCTTAACTCCTAACCCTTAACTCATAACCCTTAACTCCTAACCCTTAACTCCTAACCCTTAACTCCTAACCCTTAACCCTTAACTCCTAACCCTTAACTCCTAACCCTTAACGACCTACATATGAGCTCATCTGTCCAAACACCGAGGCTTTAGTGCTTAATGAACGCGTCTTATTTAACGTCCCATTTCTTGATTGGAGCTCACTGAAACTGTACGGTCTGTGTATAGTTCTCTTTTCATTATTCCATGTCGTATGTGGATTTGTGCCGTTGAATGTTACATAGGAATGAAATCGACAGTGTACGTGTGTATGTTTCTACATTATGTCAAGATCATGTAGGGGTTAAAGTGAGGCTCTGCGAATCTAAAATGATGAATTGTGAAACAGTGGATTCATTTATACATGGTCCTGTTTACTGAAACTACGCCAATGTTTATATCAGTACAAAGGGAATCAATAGTACTAGACTTCAGGATGGTGATGGTAGTCCTAGACTTCAGGATGGTGATGGTAGTCCTAGACTTCAGGATGGTGATGGTAGTACTAGACTTCAGGATGGTGATGGTAGTACTAGACTTCAGGATGGTGATGGTAGTACAGGATGGTGATGGTAGTACTAGACTTCAGGATGGTGATGGTAGTACTAGACTTCAGGATGGTGATGGTAGTACTAGACTTCAGGATGGACGTCCACTGGAAGGACTTTTGTAGTTCAAGTTTTTATGAAGACACTGATAGTCGTCTTCTGGGTCAAGTCAATTAAAACGGTTGATCTTGGATTAATTAAATTGTGATATTATATTTTACCATATCGCCACAAAATATTGGACAATGTTTGACAGCTGTTCAATACAACTGTTATTGACTTAAAACGTCCTAAACTAACGGGCCTTCCCACTCAAATCCACAATGGTGTCAGTGCGAGCGTTGGCTCTTTGTTATTAGGCCTGCATTAAAACATAATTTCACGACTCGTTCTTACAGAAACATCCAGTCAGTCGCCTTTTAAACGTCAACCACAGCCTGATTCGTGAACAGACTCGAGAGTCCGCATGGCAGGAGGTTTAAAGCGGGCAAAGGGTCTTTTTCGTTCGACAAAAACAAAGCAGAGGCGCAGTGCTTAGCTTCGCAGTGTAGTCGTTAGCTGCTAGGGGCTAACGCCATTGTAGCGTCTCGTCATGTTTTTGAGCCGTGTTGATTCTTAGTGGGAAAGTGTTTATGTGTGTTTATGTGTAGTTTTCAGCCCCAAAATGGTGTGGGCTTTCGAGTAATCTGATGTAAAACGCGTGGGGTATTAACGGTGAACGACAATGCGGTGAAACGGGCCAATGGCGTGGTTCTCTCTCGACACCAGTCTACAGAAACACGAACTTCGTGCATCGTTATTGTGACTGAGGGTTTGCTTCTGACGTACATGGTACATTTATACAAACAATGGCGCCGTGAACTATTATAAAAAGGAGCGTAACTAAGATTGATGGGGCTGTGACAAATTAAATCCAATGATGTTTGTCCTAAAGCGGTTGCCGTAACACAGGAAAGAGACCGGCTTGCGCAAGCGCACAACACCATTTGAGACAAATCGGGCAGAAACATGTAAAATCTAGCGACGCAAATCAGGCAGTCTCCCATCTTCCATCACATCATACTTTTATAACAGAGTTTTTAAAATGTCATGAAATCATACACATTTATCACACGCTTTAGACAAAAGGGTTAAACTCTTATATATATATATATTTGGGTGATAATGACATTTCTAAACCAACCAGCCTGTGATAGCCGTTCACCGGTGTATGGTGCAGTCTCTTGACCGCTTTGAGCGCACCAAGAGCGGTTACCTAACCACGTAACATCAGGTCAACGAAAAGTAGACCACCCACATTTTTGCCAATTCAACCAAAGACATTCGTTTATTGTAACCATAACCTACATTACACAAACATCCAGAGTTTTTTTTCTAGATCCATTTCTAGATGTATGTGGAATCCATAATTTAATAACTATAATAATGCATTCAATCCAATTAATTAATAGACAATGTGGGTTAAGTGTCGCTGGGACGGGGACTCGAACCGGCGACCCTCTGGTTCATTAGTAAGAATCTGTGGAAAGCAGAACCTGCGCGTGTTTACGACAGATATTGGTCAGCTCTTTTCAACCGGGATTATCAAAGTATTCTCAACATGCACTCTGATATAAATGCGAGCTGAACACAGAATTAATTGAATATAGTGTATACTGTATATATTCAAGGCCGAGGTGAATGTTGTCTTTGTGGTTACGACAATCGTCCACACAAAGAATAATGTAGGTGTCGTGATTCTAGGCAAATAAAGCTAAACGAGGACATCATTCCCATATAAGACATATATCTGGACCAATACGGCGTCTTTAGTCAAATTCAATTTAGCGTTTTCTGTATCTGTCAAAATTTCAGTAACATTGGGTACGAAAACGCAATAAAGATGCAATAAATTGAGGATAAATTGACTCTAAATCTATCACTGTAAGTGGTGCATGTTTAGAAAAAGCGATCGCCGAAAATCTGAGCTGAAAATCAGACAAAACTCGGCCATAAATCCGGCTTTTGGGGGTAATATGCTCCAGCTAGCTTTAGTGTTAGCTGCCGTGTTAGCATCGAGGCTAACCAGCGGCCGCCATGTTGGATCAAACCGGTGCAGAAAGTCTGCTTACCTTCACCGAGGCTACTTCAGTTTTAGGTTGTTTTTTCACCACCAAAAAGAAATGAAGAAATAGAAAAATAGATGTTGGTTTTGTTGAGGTTTTCGTGGAAGTAATAGACAGAAGTAAAGCGGTTTTCTAAACAAACGCAATCCCGTTTGTATTGTTTTAAATTAGCTGGAGAGACCTCAGAAGCTACTGCCTTCTGGGGACACACAAATGGGCTGAAGGTAGAAAGTATAGGCCGCAGGGACGGACTGGGATTGGTGGGTTTAACAAAGAAGGCGGGTCTAATTTAACGTCAATCTCCTAAACCGTGGTATGTTGATTTTTTTTTTATTGTTTTTTTTTACAATATTTGAAAATGCATCAGCTTCACGTTTAATTAATTTTTATTTATTTTTTGCTTTTAATGATCCACTCAAAAGAGAATGGTTCTCAAGCTGTGGTACGAGGACCACTGGTGGTACTGAGGCTCTCAGGTGTCTTCTGCACGCTGGTGTTATGGCCAAATTCCTGGATGAATCTGGGTTTTGCTCTGGATTATATCTGGGACCTGGTAAAAGGATACATCAGATTCAGATTGGATTATTTGCCAAATGCAGTTTAACACAAAGAAAGTCAACGATGCAATCAAAGTTTTATGTAAACTATTAACAAAGTATAAAATAAATATAGCAGAAATATAATAAAATATAAAGGTGGTAGGATAAATACATGTATAAATCACACATGTGGTAATATTGCTTAGATGATTATTAAATTGCATTGATCAGGGCCTCTTTAAAATCTCATGTGGCCCCTAATAACGAAGACTCTTCCAAAAAGGTCATGTTTTCTCCTTATATTTCAATAATATCAACACAAAAACAATGAGATTAGGCTACATATGGCTTCATGGTAGTAATCACCTTAGTTGATTTTTAACTCATTTTTCACATGAGTACCTTCAGTACCTTTGAGGACCCCCACTGGGCCCCGTGTCCCCCACTTTGGGAACCACTGGGCTGTTGTTTTGAATTTTTAAAATCAGATAATTCCCGAGATGGCATTCATTCAAAACATAATCACACCAAGAATGATGATTTATTTGCAGATTCACCTCAGAATCAGAGTTTGGACGAGCCCAAAATCTAACTGCAACTATTCAACCTCAAAAATAACCCTAATACCTCGAGGTCCTCTGGGCGGGATTTAGTTCTAGTTTTACTTCTCCACGGGACAGGAGCGCTCTGATTGGTCGAGACATCCACGATCGATTCAGAATCTGTCAGGAACAATGTGAGGAGCTGAGGTTGGATTTCAAAGTATTTTAGCTCAAAAGGTTTAAAAGCCAAGCCTCTGCTCGTTATCGTCACACTTCTGTGAACGCGTACGAGGCAGCGTGTGCTCTATGTGAGAGACACAGGCTGAGTAAAGGACGGCTGCCATTTTTAAGAGTTATAATTTTAAATGTTGTTATAGCACATATCCCTGTCAAAATATAATAATAATAATAAACACCTCAATGTGCTGAGTGGATGGTTAAGACTCATTACAGATTTATTTCAAGTATATTTTTAATGTTTGTGCTGAGTCTTGAGTAGAACAGCCAACCACAGCAGAGCGTCCCTCCGGCCTATACTTTCTCCGGTCCCCCTCACAAACGCATTGGCTTTACGCGTTCTGTTACTATGAGGATTTGACCCTATCACAAACAAGAACTGGACTCTGAGGCGTTTCCGGACTCGATAACCACCCAATCAGATTCAGAGCTGGGTGAGAAGAGCCCGCCCCCTGCAGATGATTGACAGCTCATTTAACATCTGCAGTGCATAAAGAACAACCCTTTATCTGCTTAAACGAATAGAGATAAAGCATGAAGTTTTAAGGCCACAGATGTTGAGCTGATAAAGATGCTATTGTACAAAAGGCTGGAATAATACATTCTCTGCAGACTATTTATATATATATATATATATATATA
>JAVQKC010126058.1:0-16483 GCA_036025475.1 Philypnodon macrostomus
ATAATCTCAGCTCACCCACCTTTCGAACCAGAACTGAAGAAGTCTGCTGGATTGGCAGATGAAAGCTTTTCAACAATCAAAACCTTGTCCAGATGCCCTTTTTCAACTTTCAGAATATAGTAGTTATTATCAGTTTTAAGTCGCTTTTTTCTCTCACAAGATCTGGCAACACTGCTAGGGTATCAGAGGTCAAACCAAGGATAGTTATAGAGTAGATAGTGTGACACTAAGTGTTAACAATGTCTCTATAATTATAAATCTATTTCTGCACAATACAATTAAAATAATAGATTTCACACCACACATTGCTATTCCATATTCCATCTACTTGTATTCACATTTGAATGTAACTAGCTCCCACATTAGCCGGGAATATGCCGGATGCATATGGTGCTTAGTGGTGCAGAAGAAGGAAATGGGATGGAAAGCTTCAAATGTCATACTGTATATGGATGGGCTGATTCCCCACATTTAATCAAATTCAAACCCGGCTTTAAATGTCATTGTTGCCTTAATTAACAGAGACCACGGTGTTATATCAGCTCCACAATGGGGACAGCTTGTTATCGTACCATTCATTTGTATTCATGGCTAAGGCTGGATTCCACCAAGTTGCGTCATTTAGAGACTTACCAGGAGAGAGGGGAGAGCACAGATCAGATTTCGACTAAAAATCTATCAAACAATAAACACCTGAACTTTATGAGCTGAGCTGACTGTCTGACAGTCATTTAATGATTCTGCTGTTAGAGCTCATGAGTGAATGTGAACTTTTTGGAAAGCCCTTTGAGCCACTTTGCCTCGTCATTTCTATGTCCAAACATATTTGGAAGGCTAATGGTGATTCTGAGGGAGGTTGAGCCTTGAACAATGGTTAGTCACAGGGCTGACACATATACAGTACACTGCTAGACATACAGACTTCTCTCTGGGGGAAGTTGTTTATGATTTTTACGCCATTTTTGACTTTATTGATAGCCAGCAACAGCAAATCAGGGAGAAGAGTGAGCAGTGACATTGGGAAACGGGAGGCGGACCCGAACCCAAACTAACGACTGCGGGCTCTGAACATGGACGAATGCTTACTGTGCACAAAAATATTTAATTTGACAAAATAAAAAGATCACAACACATAGAGGGCATTGACATCTGCCTAGACACTCTTCATATCTTGCAATGGTGAAGATAATACACTACACACTCTAATTCCAAATTCTTCTAGTTGAGGGGCAAATGCTATTTTCATTCAACCATATTTTTTATTCTATATTGCACTCTATTAATCTTATACAGAAAACCAGACTGCTTCCTATTTTAAATTTCACTCATCCTCACCATCTCATGTCTTTGGTGTATGTGTGAGCCGGGCCGCGAGACGTGTCACCTCGTAAGACACAGCCAAAGCCTTTGCCTTGAAGGAGAGGGGAGCAGGGAGCGGGAAGATAACACAGCCAGGCAGCACTAAGCGATCAGAGCACTCCAGCAGAGATATGACCCACATAGACCACTGCTCATTTAATCAGCCTGCTACTGCTCCAGCGTGGCGCCAAGGAAGCAAGTGAAGGAGGTAGGAAGGGAGGTGGATCGTTTTTAAAAAAGCTAAAATTCCTCATGAAGAAATGTCTTTCTATCCTGGCTGTCTTTAAATCCTCCTTTTATACTTGTCTGGGCCGCCTTTCTTCAACTCCCCCAACTACCATTATTTTCCCTCCCTTCCCTTTTTGATAAACTGCATCTATGATCAAAGCAGATAAGGGATGGGTACAGATGCCGTGCATGGCTCGTGGCAAACAGGGTCACAGCAAACGTTTGTCTTTGCAGAAATCCAGTGGCAACAACTCCGCTTTTATTATTTTGGATTTTGAGTGCGTGAATGAAACTGTATTGCAGGTCAACAGATTGCTATTAACACACAAGGATTTTTTTATTAGCAAAATTACGGGTGGTCCCACACAAATCTACTATATGTGAAAATCTTAAGCTAAGATATGTGGGCAAGAAAGGGAGGCTCTAAGTCAATTCCCGCAATGATGATTGTTTCTGCTCTGATATGGAGAGTAGGCAAGCATAAAGTATAATGTTGACTATAAATAAATAACTATTCGCTGCTTATAAGCACTATCCTATGACCTTTCTCAGAGTTTTGCAATGGAATAGTTTTGAAGCACTATGTCCTTGTCAGTTACGCATATCCTGGAACATTTATCTATTCTGTATTTAATATTTTAGATTGTGATTTATTCTATTTATGCTGTGTACAGCACTTGGTTGTCTTTAGAAATACAGTAGGATTGAATTGGAACTCCTTCTTGGTTCAGTATAGCTCCATTTTTAACCATTTTGTGAAGATTTTTTTACGAGCGTTCCACTTTTAAATTTCTTACCTGGGCTGACAACCTGTTAATTTGATTCATGACAAACGTGTGGATTATTCCCTTAAGAGGAGCCATCTGCTGGGATTATTTTGACTGGAAGTTTTTGGTCGCCATGGTGCTCTATGGCTTGTAACACAAACCTCAACATATGTCAGTACATCTCAACATGCAGCCTGGCACCCCAACTGGCCAGTACCATGGCACACATTAATAAGTGTGGAGGCAGAAAAAGAACAGGTGACTAATCTCATTAACAATGGCTGTGTTCCACGAGCGAGAGCCAGGGAGTTACATTGTGTGACAGGCAGCTCAACCAGTCTGCACAATGCCTCCAATAATCAATGAGCCGGTCGCTTTATTAGGTACACCTGGTAACTTAAAAAATTGTGCTGCTTATTCTGTGTCATGTGCATTCAGAGATGGTCTTCTGTACAAAATTGATATTGAAGTGGCTTTATTATTATTATCTCAAACTAGTCTCTGCCGGTCACAATATTTTTTACCTTTTTCAAACCATTCTCTGTACATTATACGTGAGTATGAGTTTTTTCTTCTTCATTCTGATTGGTTTGAACTTCAGCAGGTCTGTCATAAACATATGCAGTTGACTCTATGAATGCTTCATGCAATCTGACAGAATAACTATTTGAGTTCATGAGTATAGGCTAATAAAGCTACCCAATAAAGTTGCCAGAGAGTGTAATTCGATTATTTACCTGCGAGAATTGAGTGATCACACTGCACAACGAAAAGTACAAAGAATGTTCTGTGTTATTTTTAACCTGTAGAATTATACAAATCTGGGAGGTCATTTCAAGTTATGACTGAGTCTTGTTTAAGCTTTGATTCTCATCGTAGGTGATGCAAATGCAGGTCAGGACAAAGGGGTAAATGCATCTCCCTAATTAAAAGGATTTGTAAATGGACATTTTGGACAACATACATTTGTCAAACTAACCAGAGTCAGCCACTCTCACCGTCAGTATTTGGAACCAGAGTACCACTGCAATGTGTCTAGACCAGACTTGGACAAATCAGCTTATTTCTTAACAGAAATTAATTTGACTTAACTGGGGACCTTCTATTTAAAGGGTAATTTTTCTACTTATTAAACCAAAATAGCCTCAAATGTGACAATGGCAGCGAATCGACTAATGTTTCTTTACTTGCTCCTTATCCCTATCAAAGAATGGCTCAAAATGTATAAAAAAAGACCAAAATAAACCAAATATCCGTGTGTTTCTTACAGCCCTAAATATTTCACGTATAAGCCAGGTGAACATCTATCTGTAACACACTCAGCTGGACACCAAGGCTCTAGGTATTTATTATTTTCTTCAAACATCTTAGAGACATGCTCTGCTCATTAATTGACATGAGAAATAAAAGCTCCTACAGCAAATGAACCACGTCGTTAGTGTAAGAACTGACTGTGGTGCATGATGAAAACACATTTCTGCTTGTATATTAGCTCGACTGATGAGACTCAAGAGGCAGAAAACCACAAAACCTATGTCAGTAATTTATTTGTTGGCAAACAACTTTCACTGTTACAACAAATATTAGTTTTGAGATCATTCAACTTTGAACCCATACAAAAAGAATAAATAATTAGCAATATAATTGTAATAATCATGATCATAATAATTTAAAAAAGAAACCATAAACAAAGCCAGTGCCACTTTATTTACTCCTGCATAAAGCCAGCTTTCTATCCTCCAAGCTTGTTTTGCCATCTTTCAACCAATAAACAGATAAATAAATAATTTCTCTCTCGGGGGCATGGTTGGGGATTGTGGGATACATGTGCAAGCTAGACTTCATACACCATTTTATTCTCCTTCATAAGTAAACATTGGCGTCTCCACATTGGACAGTGCTGCAGTGTGTGCAGTTTTTCACATTTTCACTACACGTATACAGTGTAATCTTGGCAATTCAGGGCTCGGAGCACCCTTTTTCTTTTCTCTCTTTCAACAATGACATTTAGAAGGATTCTCAGCATTTTTGTTCAGTACAATAAAATGTCGCCCAGCACATCATTTTACGTCAATTAGTAAAGTATTTGGCAAAAGAGAGGATATGCTTTGTAGACCATTCCTTTTTTACTGTGGGCTTCCAAAAAAGTAAATGCTTTTAAAAAAGTGATGAAAGATGAATCCCACTTTTAGCAGACTAGTATTTCCATAGTAACCATCTCTGTAACATAGCCACTTACACAGTGGTAAAGTATAGTAACAATTGATCTCAAAAGTGAGTGATAGTAGTGCGTCTATAAAAGGTCCAGGATGAATGTGCATGGGGTATAAGCGTAATCACTAAGGAGTGCTTCATTGTCTTTGTATTGATGATGAAAAAAGTGACATACGATTGTTCCTTGCTCCTTCTACAAATGACCAGAGCGTCATGACATTTCCGAAACAGTTTCACGGACAAGATTCAAAACTCAAATGTAAAAAATAAGACTTGGTCATATGTAACATTTGTATCTGTATTCTGTACAATACATAGAAATAGTTTGTGATTTCTTCATAATCCTTTTGATAACTGAAAAAAGCTTACAGATAAAAATGAAAGATAACTGAATCTCTTTTTTTTTATCAGTCACTTGTAATATGAGCTCCCATCTTTATTTTTCATTGAAATAACACAGTAGCCGCAGTCACTACAAGTCGCAGGAATGTTACACCAGCCCAGACACAACTCCATTTTAGCAGATACGAACAGGAAGAGAGAAACAGTGATATGTTTACACTTCGGTTGCCCCAGTCATTTATGGGATGCTCAATAGTGAGGGGACATATTGTTTTATACCGTACATCCTCCACTTGACTGACAGGTAAAGGGAGCCACTGGAGCCAGTTTTTTAGTTGTGCATGGTTAGCATACCTGCCCTTGCCTTTGAAGAAGTTTCATCCCAGTCTTTGAGAATGACAGAGAGACAGACATACAAACAAACAGACAGACAGCCCCTTTATCTGGGGGCGTCTGGAGACTATATGCTATGATCTGCTAGAGGTCCATATTGGAAGGGGCGGGGGTTTGTAGGGCTACGGTCAATCCAAGATTCCATAATAAAGTAACAGTGAGTAAAATTACAGAATCCCTCCCCATTTTGTTTCATTCAAGTTCCACTATTGTTCATCTTTAAGGTCCGCCCACTACATCTGCACCATTTTTGACAATACATTCAGTTCTTGCTTGCTCTTTACTGGCAATCATAAGAGTCAAACTATTTGGCGATCCCGGACGAGCCAGCTCCTTTTGTCTATCAGATTTGATGTTTGGAAGTGTTTTAAGGGGAGGGATAGAAGTCTTAGGAGTGGTTCTATAGACTTGTAACCAGGTGAGAAGGATCTACAGGAGGTTCTTCAGGCGATGAATCAGACTCCTCCTTATTGGCCGATACCATGTAACTGTCACTCCCTCCGCGGCCCATGTGATAGTAGCTCTGCAGCTCGTGGAGGTGGTTCCGGGAGCCCAGGTTAGGCATGCTCTTATAGTAGACATCATCCAACTCAGGAGCAGTGGCGCTTTTACAGGGCTGCAGCTCACCCGAACTCTCCTCCTCTCCGTCCGTCAGACCGTTCATGTGTGCATCAGGGAGGTCGGTCAGAACGGGCATGCTCGTGTAAAGAGAGTCTCTGTGGTTGGGTGAGTGTGTGTGCTCGTCAGCGTGCTCATTGGTCAGCAGGGGGAAGAAACTCTCGCTGGTCTCCTGGTGGATGCGGCGCGGCCTGGAGAAGCTGTGCGGAGGAGGGGGAGGTGGAGGGTGACTGTCCGGGGGAGGAGGTCGCGGAGGCAGGAGAGGAGCATTGGACTCCTCACGGATGATCTCCAGACCCAGGTTCTCCTCATGAGGGAAGGCCGCGGGGTTGTCCAGCACCATGGGGCCATTGTCCTCTTTACTGCTGACCACACAGCCGCCGACACCACTGCTGCTGCTGCTGCTGCTGCCTGCCATGCTCCCTGAATGAACAGAAATTGTAATTAGTAATATATCTAAAGGAATACTGGTCTCTAATGAACTTGGATATGAGAACATAAAAGTTGTAATTCACTAAACATCACATAAAGGCTGCGAAGTGGCAGTGCAAGTGGCAAATTTAATGATTGGCAGTTCAATTCCAACCAGTTCATACTGCCATTGTATCCTTGAGCGGGACACTTCACCCAGCGTTTCTATGCATGAATGAGTGTAATTGGTGGGTTAAGTGGCAGCTGTAGAGGCTATACAGTGCATATATGGTAGATGGCAATATAAGCAGTAATGATGAGAGTGGTCACCTCCGTTGGCCATGTTGCTGTTGACCAGCTTGTTCATGAGGTTGTGGTTGCGCTCAGTGGTGGCCCTCTCGTGGTTGTTCAGGTATGATGGGATATAATTAGACGTCAGCTCTTTCAGGATCTTCTTCTCCAGCGTGGTCTCCTTGTGGTTACTGTGGGTGCCGTATCCTCCGCTGCGATCTAAGATTTGGACACAGTCACTCAGGTACTCGCTGCTGGCCATGCTGTAGTTGTTGGCGTGGTTGCCGTTGAGTGGGAGCGTATCCATAACGCTGGAGTCTCTGGCGTTGTTCAAGATGCCCTCTGAAGGAAAAATAGGTAATAAAAATTTAATGAATGTTCTACAGAAGAGAGATTTAATTAATGCCTGATATTATTAGATGGAGAGAAGTGAGAATTAAAAAAGATCAATTATAATATTCTTAGTCAGATAAATGCCTCTAGCATTCATCATTTATTTAATAGAAATCTATGATGTCATTTATTTTCTGAAGTACTTCTAGTGGTAAAATCCTTGTTTGTTACTACAGTTCATGTATGCACATATTCACTGTAGCAAATATTCAAAAGTCATTAACCTGTGACCATTTTCACTAGCCACAATTTAATTTGTTTATTTTGATAATATAATATTTTGATAATAGAAATGTTATCTAATAGAACGTTTCCTATTTTCCTGTAATTATGATGAGGGTAAAGTCATCAATTTATGCAGCATAGTTAAAAATATATGTATAAACTGTACAAAGTGCCAAGCGGCGTTAATGTGTTGCAAGCCAAAATTGCAGTCTGGCAGGTTGGCTGGCAATAATGTCAAGTTTAATATTTCAACGACGCTCCAAAACATAAAACATTGGCATCACTATCAATAAAAGTAGAGTCCTATTTCTTTTGAAAAGGTTTGTCAGAAAAATGTAACAAAACAAGACAAGCCAGTCATATTACATGGACTGGAGAAATGAAGCACACTTTTACATGGCTGACAGCCAAACAAAGCTGCTGCTCTGTTGTAGATTGGACTCAAATTGTTAGTCAGAGTGTTTTTTGAAAGACAGAGGATGGTATTGAAGAAGTTGAGTATTAATTTAGCCGTACTTGTGTCTCGGTAAGGTGCTAATGGACAGCATGAGGGAGGAGAGAGAAGAGGGACAGAAACATGAGTGCATATAAGTTTGACACAATCAGCAGAGCATGGTCATGATTAAATTAGCAAAATCACAACTTTTCTGGTTGCACAATGCATTTTACATAACATGTACACAATCATCCAATTACATGTAAACAAAAAAACAGCTAGAACATCTACAGTACTACACGAAAATGCTCAAATCAATGAAAAAATATGCAGAACATTAACCTAAAAATAGTTATGGCTCCCAAGTGACTTATGAGGAGTGTGTGGAGCACTGTATCTGTTTAAATGTAAAGAAGTATTTCTGTTACATAACCACCACAAAAGTCATATTTAGCAACTAGCAAGGCAAAAATGTATAGCCATATTTGTATAGAATTTAATGATCAGCCATGGAGCAATGAAGATTTTTTATGTGTGTATTAATCTGGGTATGCCATATGCATTATGGATCTCAGCTACTTTAAATAAGTAACCAGTGAAGAAACAAATCAATATTCGACTATTTTTGTGGAATTTTACTATTGAGATACAGGCCTGTGGCTCAATGGATGGAGCATTTACTCTTGAACTAAATGATCCTCAGTTCAAATGGAGGTCTGGGCACTTGAGTTAGTGCTTCCAGTTAACGGATAAAAATCTACATGCAATGTGCACTATAAGCTGTGAGTTTAAAGTGCCCACAGGGTGTCCTTTGCAAAAGACAATGTGATGGATGAGAGTCCCTTGGGAGCCACAATGATTCCAGATATTACCCCCAAAAGCATCACACTAGCAGTTTAGCAACAAGACAACCATGCAGCTACATGTAAAAGTGCAATATATTTATAAAAAGAGAAAGATGAGGCAGACCTTGAGTGTTGTACATGCCCACGGCCGGGTTGTTATAGACTGCCGAATCCCCGAGTAGAGTGTTATAAGGGTTGTTAGTACCATGGGGACGAAGGAGAGCATTAGTTATAAGATGATTAGCAATGGCTCCTGGTACAGGCAGATAGAGAGAAAGAGAGAGAGAAAAGACAGCAAGAGCCAAGTGTAGAGGAAGATGGAGACAGTATGCAGATGTGGCAGTAGAAGTGAATGTGGAAGTGAGATGGGAGGTGAGTGTGTGGAAGAAAGAGAAAGAGAAGAGGACAAGTAAATCAAACAGGCAAACGCAGTCTTGAGGTGAAAGCAACTCGAAAAATCATTCAGGCAGCCGCCACGTATACACAGGCCGGACACAGACAGACACACAGACAGACAGGGCTAAGAGAGGAGTGTCCTGCACCTCAATACGCCTGACTATAGGAGACTCAAAGGACAAAGGAACTTGGAACATGTGTTCAGCCCAATGTGAGAGACACTTCATGGATACATTAAAGGTAGAGTCTGTACGTTTCTTAAAGTATAATAACGTAATCTATCATAATTATTATTTTACTTTCTGGCCACTACAGCAACAGCAGATCAGACTTTGTGGCATTTAGTCCCCGCCCTGGCCTCTACTGACTACAGACAGCCTACCTTACATTATAAAATAGGGTCAGATAGTCAATTTTAATCATTTTTTGTTATTTCATTACGGACTACACCTTTAAAGTTATTTGTGAGTATAAATCATGAATGACCTATATGTGTCACCAGATATTGTATTATGTATGCATGTTTAAATTAAATATTTAAAAAGTTGATGTCTGGTATTGTCACGTTACAAAAACAAAGAGAGTTTGACATTCTTGATGCTACACTAGAGGCAGAAGTCACTGATAGTACCTTTAACAGACAGATGAACAAGAGCCAAGCTCCAGATTTACATGGGTCATAAATAATACCTAGTGTGTAACAGAACAGTAATAGAATATGGGTTAGCTATATTCCTGTTGAAAAATAATAACTCAGCCTGGCCACAGTGTTTCACCGGTGTAGTACTTAATAATTGTAATAAATTTAAATGGTAGGGGTAAACGTGGGAGAGCTCTAAAATGCCTTCACATTAAGGTAGTAAACTATAAGTGACATTATAAATATGCTCTGTAAAATGGAAGCAGATTATTTTCTGCTGCTTCCAAAGTAGCTCTAAATTAAGCCCAAGTCACTCCTACTCCACAGCGCTTTCCTGTCATTTCAACAAGTCAATCTGCTATCAGGATATCCAATTCATTCCCTTCCATCCATATTCACTAAGCTGCAGTAGCATAGTCATTTGAAATCTGTGAGCTAAGCAGCCTAACTTTCAAGTGAGAGAGTAGGAGGTGGGGGTGTCTCTTTAGCCTGCCTCTCTAAGTGTGTGATAATTCAGCCACTGACACACACCGTGTCTGCTTTAGCATCAATCTGTCATGCTAACAGCTTATTAGTGGCCTGAAGGAAGCGAGGGCCACACCTCGACTGAGAGACTAACAAATGGCAGAGCAGGCGTGTGTATGTGTCACTATGTGTAGCCATTTGGCCGTCTATGTCCTCATTACCCCGGCCCTCCACTAGCCACGCTCGTACAATCCATTCTCGCTGACCATTACTGAGGATTCAGCTCTAATAAACTAGGAATACATAGAAATACTTAGCATAACACCCAGCTACAGTGCCCTACATACGGGGACTGAAGCCGTACACGTCTTGTGTGCTTACCTATGCATTTGTGATAGTGTGGTTAAAGGGCTTTAAAAGTCTGAGGGAACATTATTAAAGCTGCCTGTAAATTTGCATTATTTACAGTAAAGCAATTGGCACTCCAGTCATACAGTTAAGCCCTTTTAAAAAACCCATACAGACGGCTTAAATTAATGGACCGACGGTCTGAGACGCCGCTAATGCAAGTCACAATAGGCTTGTAAAGTCATGGCTGCCATTTGATGGGGTTTATGCAGTCAAAAGTGATTACCGTATTTGAAAGGGGTCTGTGGCAAACAAAGTAAGCTAAAGTGTATGTAGCTTGTGATGCTAATGGATATTTGAATGCAATAAGTATAATATAGAAAGCTAAGAAAAGTTGAGTTAGCATAATTGGGTGAAGAGTATTTCTGTATCAACATTTTAGAACTGGATTGGCTGTCCGATCTGACCAATCCAGACAGTTATTCCTACAGTCTATGAATTGTATATTGACAATAAAGTAGAATTACTTACACTTACAAAACCTGCCCCCCAACACTCCAACTAAAGTCATCCTTTGAAGTCCTGACACATATTTACACTCCACTTTGCTAATCTGAAACGTACAGGCCCATTATCCTACATTTGGACACCTACCTCTCAACTAAATGACGGCGTATGCTTTCTGGCCCTCCCGCTATTCATAAAGTAGATATGGTGACAGTGATGAGCATGCAAATGTTTGGTATCCCGCGGTTACCTCTGTTGAGTGTCGCCGAGCTGTTGATGTCTCCAGTGATGAAGGAAGACTCCTGTTTCCTCACAGTGTCATTCCACATCCGCCGGATACGACTCTGCATTGAAGCAGGAGACAAGAAGCAAAGGGAAGGAGCCGGAGGGAGATAGGTAGGAAAGGTAGGACACAAAGAAGCAGTGGTGGTTGGGAAGTGAAGGGAGCCAGAAAAGACAACAAAAAGAACAAAAATATATGGTAAGCAAAAATAGGGTGTGCAAAAAGTGGGCAATTCAGTGCAGGAGAGGCATTAAATGTGGCAGGGGAGATACAGGTGGGAGAAGTAATGGCCCATTAGTCCTGATTGTGCTTGTACTCTTAGTATTATGACAGCATTAATATGTTAAGCTTTGATATAGGGTCCGGTTATCGCACTTTCAACACAATCCACATGCATATTTTAAATCCTCATAATGTAGCATATCACCGCGGGGCGGCAGGAATTTATTTCTATGGGACCACTTTAGTCAATGCTTTCATAATGTATTGGAGCTCAGTTTGTAGACTTTCCAATCCTAACTATGCTAATCCCAACTCAAATATGGCACGCATAACTTGACAATTAATTTTCTGTAACTGAAAAAAGACCTATTTCATAATAATAATTTTGGTGGCAAATGCATAAATTGAAACTCTTTTTCTTATTTTGCGGTTATTCATGTTGCTAATATAGTCTGAAGTGTTTTACACAGCAACAAACTCTTGGCATGAACTGTTTACATGTGTGTAGAGGATTGTTTTTGAAAGTGCTCGGTGATAACCGAGAGCCCTGTTGGCGTGGTCTCACCTGGGAGTCTGCTGTGCTGTAGCGTCCAGGTGTGCAGGCAGGTAAGCTCACCTGTGAGCCTGTGGAGTAGCGACCGGGGGTCCGAGACGTGGTGGTCTTACTGGAGGAAGAGATGGAGGTCTCCACACTTTTTCCGCTGCAGCAGTGAGTACGCAAGCACTTGCCGTACTCTTTACGCACCTGCAGAGAAAAACCCAGCGCAGAGATGACTGACACATGAAGCTGGGTGACACTTGGTGTGAAAAACTTGATGTTCTACTTATAAGTATTAAGGACATTATCTTACACATAGTGTGCCCTATTAATAAAGTGAGATTTCTGAAGGAATTTTTTGGATGTTTCTAAGAAATTCTTGACTAAACATGAAGTTAAATCATTAAAAGATTAACTCCCTATCCCTATTACAGCCATATTGATCTGAAATGGATCTATTCCTTTGGGAGACATATGATGCACTTGTACACAGAGAACATCTGCATTTAGATCGCAATCAAGTTAGAACAAATAGGACCGTAATTGGCTTTTAACAAGCTTGTTGGACTGGCAGGCGTGTGTAGCCACATGCTCTGTTTGCACAGCTGTGTGCTGAGTTGTTCCATGCTTCTTGGGAGAAACCACTTTGGGCCCGAGCCAAAGAAAACCTCAGCACTGTTTTGAGGACATGTCTCGAGATACCTGATCCCTTGGCCTTACACATACCTAAGTGCAGTGCAGAGGCACAAGCACAGATACACACTGCACTTGTTCATTGGTCAACCCTTAAAAGTGAAAAACTCTCAGTGGGACTGCAGCCAGACAAAAGTATTAACCGCCTTTTTCCTTCACATCATACTCTTCTGTACTCCCAAGCACTGACAGTGTGTGGGAGACTCTGTAAAAATATCCTGAATGTGTAGGCTTCTTTAACAAACCATATTTCAAATGGAAGAAGTGGTACACACACCGCATGCACACTCACATATGTTGGTAATCCTTTAGGTAAACCAATGTAAATAGCATCAAATGTATAGAAAATGCTCCTCAATAAAAGGAACTCAAACCGCCACAGGATTCAATGAGACATCAGAGGAGTCTACAAAACCGCTATCAGACATATCAGAGATACATCTACTCCCATGTGCACAGTAAAATGCTTTTTGCTTTGACTGAATTAAGCTGTTTGTTTGCTCAATCGTTCCCTGCTTACCTTTTTCTGTAGTATACAGTGGAAGATGAAGATGAACATGCCCTGCAGCGAGTTGAAGATGGTGAACAGGTACGCCATGATAACGGTGCTCTCGTTAATGTACATCAAGCCAAAAGCCCAGGTCAGACCCAGCAGACAAAGCAGGGCTATGGCCCCGATGACCCAGGACCTAGACAAGGAAAAGGGCACACCATTTTAATTTAGCTGCACTGAGTCCCTGTCAGACAAGTATGATGCATGTGGGACCATAAAACAGAGGAAAGGCGTTAGCAAGGGTTCACTCAGAGTCCTGACGCGACGGGAGGGGAATGGAGAAAACAGCAGGAGCTTTTGCCTAAAAAGAACTGCATTTTAAAGAAAGAATGAGAGCTTATAAGTTAGCTGATGTCAGGGAGTAATATAGAGAAAGTCAACACTTTCTTTCACAGCCTAAGAACATTTTCCCAGCCAGATCCGAGAGGTCCTGAAGGCTGTTAGTATCATTTTCACTATAACTGTGTCTGCGGAAATAAATTAAAGTTCTCAAAGCTGCGAGTCTTCATTTGAAATAAAGGTGCTCGGTAAAGGACAAATGTCAAAAAGGTTGGGTGTAGTCTGAGTATATGTGCGGGTTGTGAGTCTATGTGAGCGGCTTCTCTGGGCAGTAAGTAGTAGGACATTACAGCCATTAGAAATGACATTTCCCACTAAAAGGTCACAGTTTGGGGTCGGACAAGGCTTGTGCTGATGGCTGCTAATGCAGTTGTCTGACTGGGAAGCGATCACCTTTGAGCGAGTGAGCAATGGCGACGCAAGAGAGAGAAAGTTAGGGGGAAGTGAAGGAGAGCAAGTGAGTGCGACTGAGGTGATTGATTTGATGTCGGCCTCGGTGGCACCATTCGGGCGAGACAGAACCTCCAATAAAGCTCGTCTGACGACCCTCTTCAATAAAGGCTACGCTCATTCCTCTCCTTCCAATCCTCCATTTCAACCTCTTTCCCTCCAGTGCTCCCAAGAGTCAACTTCTCTCTCGCGCAGTTCTGTTTCCCCCTCATTCACATCTCACCATTATAATATTTCAATAGCGCATTAGTTCTATAGGTCACGGGAGCTCACACACTTTCACAAATGAACACGTAATCCATTTAACAGAGTGGAAGCAAGTATGGAGTCAATCTAGGCAGATTTAGAGGGGGTGGTGGGGGGATTTCTGGGAACCCTCTAAAGACATGAAGACAAAAAGGCAACAAACAAAAAGAGGGAAGAGGCCTTACCACCGCCAATCCACAAAAAAGACAACTGGCAGATGGAGAGGGACAGGAAATAAAAGCAAAAAAACCCAGAAACAAGACAAAAGGACATAATGATGATTAACAAGTAAATGAACCGCATTAAGAGTGGAATAATGAAGGAAAATAGATTACAATCTTTTGAGCCTTTTGTGTGTGCTCTGAAAGCCATTACAAAAATCCAAAGCTTCATATGCTTAATTGGGCTTTTGATTTTTATACTTCATCAGGCCTTTTTGATTTCTGCAAAAAGTTCACTGAAGCTTCAGCTGGTTTTGTCATGCACTTCCTCGTTAAAAACTGGTGCTAAAAGATGCAATATCTAAATGATAAGTCAAAGTTCTGATTTCATAAATTCATCATAAATTCTGACGCCATCACTGTATATTATTGAAACTTGCCCCAGTCTTTTGGTGTGGGCTGAGTCAAAAACACAAATTTGATTAGTTATCTTGATAGATAGTTTGGAGATTTAGCGCTTAGCAAAACATTAAGTCAGATTTGATCCTCTGAGACACATATGAGTAATAGTGACATGACTGGGAATTATAATGTAATGGTGACATTCTGGAATGTCAAACAGAGGTGGAATGATATTATGTGACAAAATCAAGGACAAAATCGGCACACGTCACATTTATCTTCCCAAACCGGTTTTCCACAATGGCAGTGTACTCACTTGATGTTATCCAGACATCCCGAATCCGGTTTGAGAATGGCCGTGTGATGGAACATCTTATAAAGAGCTATTCCCAGGAAGATCACATTGAGCTGAAACACACACAAGGGATAGACATAGAGTTAACTGCTGCCAGTAGCCTAATTAAAAACACAATGTCACTCCGACAATTCACTCACACACATTGCATATCATTTCATTTTCCCCTTCCCTGCAGTATAATTGGCTTGGGGACACTGTATCAGCCCACAATCAACGACCCCCTTTATGTGCTCGAAATATGCCAGCTCAAATATCAGGGGAAAACATAGCAAGTCATTACGTCCATAGAGAATCATTGTCGCAATAGAACTTCAATTCTTACAGATGCCGCCTTTGCCACTGGCCTTCATATACACGGGATGGCTTAATGGCTGGACTATTGTGTCACTGCTACCAATAGGTGGAGAAACATAGAGCTCCCAAATGCATTGATATCGCTAAAAGGCCGCAGTTAGATCTGTGATGGCTTGCGTGACATTTCCAAAAGAAGTGCAGAGCATCAGTGCTGACATTCACCTAATTGGGATCATTCTTTGCCAAACAGTCCTTTTCCATAGCTCTGTGTCACGTTTTAATCTGCGTGTTGCCTGGTTTCACACCACGCCATTCACCATTGATTCTTGCTGTTACTCGGGTAAATAATAGTCATAGCAGACAAGTGACTGTCATTTACCCGGTTTCATTGTGTTCGGCTGAAATAGAACATCGCATCAATAAGGTGCCAATGTTTTGCTGACACCCCTGTCATATTCTCTACTGAGCGTGCCCAATGTGCTTTCAATAGAATTTCAGCTGGTTAAAATACACATTAAAGTTAATGCATAAAAATGAATTATTCAATGTAGCCATTTCTGTTTCCATGGCATGTAATTTGTTATAATTGTACACACATTTGGCCACATTATTAGGGACACCTTTTCAAGTCCTCGTTACTAGAAATATAGCTAATCTGACAATCGCATAGTAGCATTTGAATAACTTTTCACAGGATATCACTCACATTTTCACACATAGCCATACCTAGTGTCTTCATAGAGACATTGGGCAGCAGTTGTATGGACAAAAATCTAGTGATAATGTCAAAAGTGATAAGATAAGTATATGTTTCTTACCATAATTATGAGGGTAGCGGGGCCTATAAAGCTCCAGATAAAGTAAGTGTCCAATCGTAGCCAGCACCTAGAAACAAAAAGAGAGAAAGTGTGTCAATCTCGTCAAAAATATAATGTCACCAATACTTGAGCAGGTTTCAGGTTTCAGTTTATTTGTCATATGCACATTCAACACAGGGTCAGAAAATGCAATGAAATGCTTTGGATCGGAAGAACCGTTAGACTCGCTAAGATACTCATGAAGTACT